>JAMKQA010002086.1:0-20241 GCA_024699735.1 Posidonia australis | reverse complement strand
TCAAATGGTTGCCTATGGATCTCTATTTATAGGGATCTATCAAAGGGTAACTCATGAGAAACGAAGGGCCTTGCAAACGAAAAGCCTCGAATATTCCTTGGCACATTCGTTTGCAAGGGTAACAGCCTAGAAGATGGAAGGTTTGCAGCCGCAGCCTGGAAACGACTGGGCGCCAGCTTGGTGCGCCTGGATGGTGCGCCTGGTTGGTGCGCCTAATTGGTGCGCCAACCCAGCTCACAGAATTTGTTAATTGGGTTCTGGCTTGCTACAGGCTCCGGGTATGGTTAAGGGTTGATCACATCCAAAGCAACATAAGGATACTCATCTCTGGATTACCTCAAAATCGGGGTGTCTACAATTGTCGTTAATTTTTATTATTTGGACTTCTTCCAATCACTTCTGATGAGAGCCCGTTAACTACCATAGGAAAATCTTGTTCACGATTGTCGCATATGTATTCCAACAATAATATAATAAAGATTCATAATGACTTTTTCAGCTATAAATAGAGCTCAATGCTTCTCCTTTTTTTAGCCTCAAAAAGTGAGAGAAAAGGGGTGGAGCTCTAGAGAAGAGAGAGTTCTATTTTGAAAGAAAATTCTCCAAATATTAGTGTTTCTATGTATTAGTAGTATGCAAGAGCCCTACCAAACTTAGAAGTGAGGTATTCTCACTTTTAAGTGTTAGGAAGACTTTCTCCAAGCCATTGAGGTTCTTGATGAGGTAGAAGCACAAATCGAGGTAAGATTGATTCATTTTAATAGTCAAAATGTTGTATTTTTTGCTTCACTTTCCTCTATTTCTAACATATGATAGCAACTTGCATGCTTTCATAAGTTTTTTCTTATTTTCTAGTTCCATGAATTCCATGCATTAAAAAAACACAAAAAAAAGATTTTCTAGTCATTTTGTAGTGTAGTTCCAGCATAATGAGATTTTGATTAAAATATTATTTCTTGAACTTTTTACATAATAAAATGCTCATTTTTCATTATTTTGCATAAATTATCCTTAGGTAGCATTTGGTATGCTGGAATGAGAACTGGAATGGGCTGGGCTGGAATTGAATTGGAGAATTTCATTCTAATGTTTGGTACAAAAATATTATTGGAATTGGTATGAGAATGAAATTCCAGTCCATGGTGACGCCCTCCTTGTCATCTCACAGGTTTATGGCCTCTGGAAGACTAAAGACTCCAAGTTGATGCCATACCATGATTATCTGTTGAAGCTCATGGTAGAGTTCCAAGAGATCCGATTTTCCTTCATGAGTAGGGCCAAGAATGCCTATGCGGATGCGTTAGCAACGTTAGCGTCCTGGCTCTCGATTCCAGAGGATCACACGGTGGAAAACTCCGTAACCCAGGCAAACTACCTAGCGCATAGGATGAACATAGAGGAGGCAGACACAACAGAAGAACACCTCATGTGGTACCAAGACATCAAGGCATTCCTTGAGACAGGAAGCCTGCCTATAGGTACATCAACTGTAGATTGGAAGACCATGGCACACATTGTATCCAAATATGTCCTCAGAGTTGGACACCTATACCACAGATCATACAACTAGATGTTGTTACGATGCCTGAACAAGAAAGAGGTTGATGTCGCGATGCTGCAAGTCCATGTTGGGACATGTGGGCCATATATGAGTGGGATATTGTTAGCCAAGAAGATCATGTTATAGGACTATTTTTGGTCAACCATAGAGGCAGACTATTGTCAATTTGTTCGAAGGTGTCATGCCTACCAAATTCATGAGAACTTGATCCACACTCCCCCGTAGTAGCTGTACAATATGTCATCACCCAGGCCTTTCTCCACTTAGGGAATCGATGTTATCGGTGCCATTCACCCAATAGCTTCAAATGGACATCGCTTCATCCTCGTGGCCATTGACTATTTCACCAAGTTGGTGGAGGCAGCCTCTTATAAGACGGTCACTGTTGCCATGATAGAGAAGTTCCTTAGGAACAACATTATAGCCCACTGTAGACACCCCGATTTTGAGGTGACTCATAGATGAGCTTTCCGGATGTTGCTTTGGATGCGGCTAACCCTTGAACCAATCAAAACCCATAGCAGGCCCGCAGCCCAACTAGAAATCTAGACAAGTAGGAGAGAGCACCTAGCTAGCACACCTAGCTAGCACACCTAGCTAGCACACCTAGCTAGACACCTGCCTAGCACACCTAGCTAGCACACCTGCCTAGCACACCTAGCTAGCACACCTAGCTAGTGCACTTCCCAGGCGCACATCCCTGGCGCACATACCAGGCTCCTAGCCATTTCTCAGGCTACTGGCTGCTGGCTTTCCACCTCCCATGGCTATTACCTCTACCAGCGAATATGCCATGGAATCTTCCAAGCTTTTCGTCTACGAGGCTCCTTGCCTTCCTAGGAGTTATCCATGGAAAATCCCTATATATAGACCCCATAAGCAACCATTTGAAGGGGCTGATCATCTTGAAAGATAGAGACACACACAGCTACACTAGCCTTCTCCAAAATTCTGCAACTATCCACTTGAGCTCTCAAGCTTTGTCTTGCATCCAGAGATATTCTCAGCCCTTCCAAAGCATCAAGGAGCTTATTATCTTGAGTCTTTCTTTTTTTTTCTTGAAGGAACATCTTGGACAAGGTAGGCCCTTCCCACTTTTCCAAGTTCTTATTCTTTTGCAATGAAATAAGGCATGCTAGAAATTCCACATGTATGGTCTGATTTATCTGTATTTTCATGAGGTTTTTATGATGAATTTACTTATCCTCTTTGCAAGATGCTCTCCATGCAAATCTACATTTTTGTTTGCAAGCATGTTTACTTTGTTTCTAGCATAAAAATCTGCACTATGTTGCCTACATGAGCTATCTTTTCCTTATTATATTCTTGGTATGATCATCACTTACATAAGTTTTATTGGGTTTACTTGTTTCATGTTTGTCCCTGTGCATTTTTGTATGCATTTCTGCCATGAACCCATTAAATCATCTTGTTTTTTAATCAAATGATAATAAGATGGCTTTGATCATATGCATCTTGTCATGTTTTTCTTTAACATCCGCATGAATCAACTTGCATTAGTATATATCACCCATCTCAATTTTGGGTCAGATTCTGGATCAGATTGCAATCTAATCCAGATTTTCTGGGAAGCACCTAAGTGGCGCACCTACCCAGAGCACCACTCTGACGCACCATTCAGGAGCACCAGACTGGTCAGAGAGCAAAACATTCACTTTTGCATACCTATTGGCATGGTTTTCTGAATGACTTTGAGCCTGATTCTTTTAAAGCTTGTTCTTTGATATTCCATGGTTTTGCATGCATGTTTTCGGTTTAAAGCAAGATTGTTTTCTAGTTGTTTTCTCCCTTTGGATAATCAGTTCTTGGTCAGAATCTGGTAGGCTGGTTGCACCTTACTCCTACACGGAGAGCCTTGTGCATCAGCCCATGATCCGGTGGCATGGCTGAATCTTGCATCTTTTCATTTAGCATGCATAGAGTGTGATCTTGTGTGAGGCTACCAGCCCTTGAGCACAAGGTCCACAAGTCATTGCACTTGCATTTCTTTCGCTTTTAAGGCATATTTTCCAAGTTTTACGAAGGATTTTACATTGCATACTTTCTGGAACGCATTCTCATGTGATTTGGCACTGCATGGATTTCTGTTTTACCTCAGCACATCTTTCTGGCCCACATAGAAGCACTTAGGTGGCGCACCAGACTAGAGCACCAGTCTTGCGCATCTAACAAGCGCATCAGCCTGTTTTCATTAGCACACAGTAGGTTTTTATATGGTTTAGCATGCTTTCTCGACATGATTTGCTTCTGGTTTTTTCCTGGTTTTCTTCCTTGACATATCAGGAAGGCATAGCTCTGCTTTTAACCATTTCCATGCATTTTAGTTTGCATTTGGCATGTAGCAAAGCACGGATGAAAAATCACTCGAAGTTATCAGATTTTTGATCTTATTATGCAATACCCTTGCATCAATGCTTGACCCACGATATGAGTGATCCTTCTGAGCATTAGGACACACCCCTGCACTCCATGCACCCATATTCTAGCATTAGACACCACACACATTAGCATGGCATGGCATAATGCCCTCGGGCGTACAGCAAAGGCTGAAAAGCCGACATTTCATAAGCAAATGAGAAACCTATAGAAGACTGATTTATCGGGTGTACGAGGGTGCCTAATACCTTCCTCGTACGTAACAGGGATCCTTACCAATTTCTGGTTTACGACCTGCTTTTCCATTGCATGATTTGCCTATTTTATATGGTTTTCCTTGTCTTCCATTTTAATAGACTAGGTGGCGACTCCTGCGTTTGCATTTGCATTTTTTATTATTTTTGCCATGACTTTGCCGACCCTCGTGCATTTGGCCTTTCATGCCAAGTCCTCGAGGCTATCGCCGGCATGGTTACTGGAACTGGCGACTCCACTGGCGATAACCAGATCCCAGCTTTGTTTTAGGTTTCTCCGTTGCCTTGGCTCTTCTCCTTACTTGCCTTTTCCATGCCTTGCTTTGGTTGTCCTTTTTAGTGGTGTCTTTTTGCATGTGTGCCTTTGTAATGTTGTTCTTTCCTTTTACACATTTGCCATGTCACCACTATTGCACATAATTTGCACATACTTTTGTTTGATAATTCATCGCTGAAGTGCATGTTTATTTCCCTTCTTGTATATGCCATGCCTAGGAAAATTAGAGACATGTCTGCTTCCCTATTTGGTTAATGAAAACGTAAAAAACCAAAATCAATAAATCATAAGGCAAACTAGTGACAAATTGCAAATTTTTCCCACGGTTTAATAAGCTTGCAAGTAAAAGACTCAAAGCATACTTTGCATACATCATATAGGGCATGCATCTTCTCCTCTCCTAGGATCGCCTATACAGTCTGCGAAGGACATTTTTCGGTGCTTCATCCTATAGCTTTGCCATGGGATGAAAAATCGGGTTTGTCCCCCCTTGTCCGGGGTCGTGTTGGTGTAGTAGAGGGTACAACCTACTACTTTGGCAGAGGTCGAGGCCCCGAAAGCACCACCCGTTCACTACCTAAGCTTTGGCTGGGATTTAGAATGGGGACCTTACTTTTTCTAAACTTGAGTCGGAGACCTATTTATCCCTATGTGAACCTGGAGTAGACAGCTTAATAGGACATCCCTACATTGTGAGAGAGTACATACTAGGGGCATTCATTTGCATCTCATACCACCATAAACATTGCATCTTTTATGACTTGTTTATTTATGTGTATAGGATTTCTAATCTTTGAGTTTCCTTAACCTGAGCTTAAGATCTTTCCTTTTGCTGACTCTATTTGTGACCTTATACTCGATCGCATCTCCCGAGTTATTCGTCACTTTCGACGATAGCTCGTCCTAGGATCTGTCCAATTCTTCTCAGCCGCAGTCTAATCCTTACTCGCTTGCGATCTGTGATGGCCCAGCATGCCAGCGAGTCTCTTTCCCCTACTTTCTAGGAGGAGGTTCCTGTCTCGGGACACTCTTCCTTTGTGTCTGTTCCAGTCATCTCTGTTGCCTCCACTTTTTCCTTAACCTCTGGAGGACCTCCACCACCTCATTTCCGTGTCCCCATGGCAACCTCACCTCCGGGACCACCTACCTGGTCTTCTCCTGCTGTTGGGGCCATAGCAGTCGAGTTTCTTTCCCCTCAGGGCTATGTGTTTACTAGCCCTCGTCCCACTGCGACTGTTTCAGTAGTAGCCACCCCCCAGTTTAGTCAATTGGGATCTCAGCCTCTTGTTTCCTCCCCTGTCTTGCCTCCATCCTTCGGAGCCACCGACGACGATCCTGTGACTGCACAGCTGCAGCAAATGTCGGCTCTCGCCTAGCAGTTGCAGGGATTAGCACTGGCGCTCCAGCCCTTCTCAGCTTTGTCTTTCCCGGCTCCCGAGTTGCCTGCGCAACCAGCTTTAGGGCCACAGTTTGCACCCACTGCACTCCCTCCACAGCCGTCGTCCCTTGTCTCTCCGGCAATAAGGGTGTCGACATTACCCTTTGTTACACTAGCATAGCACCCACCACAGCATGCATCCCTCCTATCTGGTGGCTAGCCTCCTAGGCCGGCGAGAGCACAGCCCTTCGTGAGCATTGTACCGGAGACCATCCCGGCCCAACAGCTCTTGCTCCCACACTCTGCATCACCCCCTGTATTGTCCTCACCCTTGTACCACACACAAGGTTCATCTTTTGTCCCCCAACACAATGCACCCATGCACGGGTACACTGGCCATCCTGCCGTAGCACCAGACGGTGGAATGGTGTATCTGGAGGAGCCCTTAGGGGCAACCCATAGGTGTACGCAGCACCCGCCTCTGTTGCGCAATCCACAGCTGCAGTAGCTCCAGATGCTTTCCTCGCGAGAGTAAATGATCTGGAGCGCACTCTTCGTCAAGTGCAGGGTGGGGACCGCTAGTCCTACCAATTCCGGGACCTTTGTTATTTCCCAGAGGCGACTCTCCCCTTGAATTTTCATATTCGGGAATTTGAAAAATACAATGGTAGGGGTTGCCCAATTGCCCACCTCAAAGCCTATTGCGGAGACCTTGCTCAGCTCCAGGCTGACGAAAGGTTGTTAATCCGCCTATTCCAGAAAAGTCTCACAGGGCCCGCGTTGAAGTGGTTCACTTCCCTCAACATGGCCACCATCAAGACTTGGGATGACCTTACGCAGGCATTCTTGGAACAGTATTCCTTCAATCTCGACTTAGTCCCAAAGCGGGAAGACTTAGTTGCTCTCAAGTAGAGACCCTAGGAGACATTTGGGGTGTATGTTGGACGTTGGCGATCCTTGGCTTCGCAAGTCAAAGATAGACCCTCCGATGAGGAGTCTATTGAGATCATGATCCGAGGAGCACAGCCAACAGTCGGGACTCTGCTCAGCATACAACCAATTATCACCTTTTCTGCATTCCTTCGGGTGGGTGCCCGTGTTGAGAGTTCACTACGCGGCGGTAGTTTTCCAGCACTCTCTGCATTTGCTAAGCAAGCCACTTCCTCACATAGTGGCTTTAGTAGCAGCAACAACAACAACAATCATGGTGCCAATCCACCTCGGAGGCGGGACCCCTCCAATGATACAGTTTCTTACATTAGATCCCCTGCTGCATCGGCAAATGTCCATCCGCCCCCTCAGCATCAAGTAGTTTATGCACCCACGCCTACACCTAGAGCGCCTCATGCACCATACATCACTCCCACTGCCACTCCAGTTTATCCTCCCCCTTAGGTGATGATGTGCTCGCCATTGGCACATCTGCAGCCAAGGTGGCAACGCAGTGACAGGCGCCACTTTACCCCTTTAGTGGAACCGTTGAGCATGGTATTCCCTAAAGTCGCATCCCTCCTGAGGCTGTCTGAGGTGTGCCCGCCACTAGATCTGCTTGCTGCCTGGTATAACACGAATGCGTTCTGCAATTTCCATCGGGTCGTAGGTCACTCGACGAACAATTGTATTACACTATGGAACGCAATCCAGGATTTGATTGACCAAAAGGTCATTGTGATTAACACACAGGCGGCAGGTCCCACGCCCACATCAGTAGCAGCACAAGCACCACTGACACAACCCAGCATAGTTAGCCAGCCATTACCATAGCATTCGGACCCGGGAGCAGCAGGCCTCTCGGGAGTCAATTCCATCTTTCTCGTTGATTCTATCTGATCTTTTATTTGTCTTACCAATCTTAGTGTATATTCCCCCTGTTTCTTGATAGTTGTATTTATCCTTCCTCGGTGGTTCCAAGGAGTCTTTAGTTTGATTCGTCCTACCGTTGAGGCAATCTCTGCTTCAACACTTTTGGTTTTCTGTGTCGTGTTGACCGATTTGAGCCAGTTAATCGCATTCCCGCTCTTGAGTCTGTCAGCCACTTGGCCATTCACAACAACCCTTGTCTGGTGGTTGAAAATTTGTGTCGCAACTAGGGAGACGAGAAAGGAATCTCTTGGGTGATATGGCTAAGGAACCATCAAACCGATCAAGGCGGAAGAACGAAGAGAGCACAAAGATTTGGGGTACAAGCGTCAGCACCAACGAAGGAGATCCCCATGCTCAGGTAAATCCCCAAAAACGATCATTTCCCACAATTTAACTCACTTTACCAGTGCAGGCATATTGAATCCAAACCAGAGTTTGGTCACAGCCTCAATATCATAGTCACCAACAGTTCAGTCATTTAGAACAGTCAGCATTGCATCAAGCAGCAGTAGTACCAGATCTTGCTCAGAAAGCAAACGCATAGAGCTTGGAGATCTGGACATTTTTATTCCAAGCACAATCAGAGGTGCTGGCAGACGATTTTACAGAGCACGGCAAAATCAAGGGGGGCAAAGCAGTTGTCTCACCACATCCTGAATCACCAGGACCAAGTTTCAATCATGGTCCTTCAAGACTTTGAGAAAGTTTTTGCTGGACCAATGGTCGTCGCCCGTCAGCATCTCCTAACTGAAAGTACTACCAGCGATCGTCGGCCACTCCCAAGCCTTGCAAAGCATTACATTGTGGGCCATGCATCTTTATGTTACTACATTTGGACATCACAAATCGCATCATATGCATTGTACTTTCTTTTCATTTACATTGTAATCATAATATGAATATTGTCATAACCATTGCCTGATGAGGAAAATCGGAAGCCTGCCTGCGTGAGACATGTCAAGTCCTCCTCATGTGCTACTACCCTAGAAGCTCAGGGTGTGAGGGAGAGATTTCAGTAGAATGGGCTAAATGAACAAATCCCCACGGGACCTACATCTCCAGAGGGAGTAAAAATGTCAGGTCTAGAGAGAGTGTGAGCATTAAAGAAAAGCACACTGACCTTGGAGCATAAAAGAAAATAGGAAGACAGAAGGAGTAGACAAAAGCTAAGCTCCACTGAGAGAGGCATGTGAACAACCCTACTCCTACCATATAACTTGGAGAGGAGTCGGAGCATGCACCTACTAAGCCCACATGATCAAAGGGACTAGCCACCCCTTCAGCACAAGGGAAATAGCAGCCACCCCCTCAGCCTAAGTGTATTTTACCTCCAAGCAGGTGTAGGGTAGGTTTAGCATGCCTATGAGGGAGAAAAGAAAAGGAATCCTTAAAAAAAGTAGATATAGGGCCCCACGAATTTGGCATGAAGCCCATAAATCTGAAGGAGAGCCACAAATAAACCTAAGTGCCTAAGTTAGTGCCACATGAGTTGAGGACAGTGTCACCTCTTACAAACAGGTAAAACAGGCTTCCATGGCGCTGAAGGCACCAATATATATTAACCCCTTCTTTGCATTCGCACTTTTTACATAGCATTTAGTTTTTTTAGTCAGGCATATTTGCATTTACTTTGCAAGGCGTTTAGTCTGTATTCCGACCAGGGGCATGTCAACTTCCCTATTGGTCATGGTATGGGCAAATAGGCATTCGGCTAGGGGCATGCTAGTCGCTTCTTTAAGAATCTGAGACCAGGGGCATGCTGGTTATTTAATTTTGAGGGCAATTGTGGAAATACATGAACAAATACAAGCAATGCAAGATGACATAAGTGCTAATAATTCTTATTGTGGTCCATCACTGAATCATATGTTGCTAATCAACTCTGGGCCTCTTTGAACTGCTAGCCCTTGTGAAACAAGTGCCGCTGGGTGGGATCTCGCTCGAAGGCCATGTCTCCCGTATCTCGACTTCGTATTCCACCGTACAGCCGGAACCTTCAGTAATGGCAAGAACAGAGGATTTGATGTTAGCTTGTGTCTTGTGGGCCAGTTCTGAAGTTGTTGCATTTGAGCCAACTATATACCTCTTGTACCGGTCAGGACAGGGACTTTGCTCAATAGAATCCTGGCAGAAGCCAAACTGGTGAAGGACCCGGACGAGGTGATACTCCACACCTCCCGAAAACCCAGGAAGGACCACGAGCCACATATCCCTGGCATTAAAGAAGGCAGTAAAGGTTCTTGATGCCAAGGATATAATACACCATGTCACTGAATCCTCCTCAAGATTCCGCAGTCTGTTGCACAGCTCTGGCACCCCTGGAAGTGTCCTAGAATGGTGGGTACGGCTATAGGCTTCAAAAGCAGAGGGTCGAGGGCATAGAATCTTCATCCCCATATGGGCAGCAAACCAAACTTGGCAAAAATGGTTAGGAAAAGCACAGCAGAATAAAAGCAAATGGTTTGTTTACCTGAACCAAGGCACCACATCCATGGAAATGGCGGGAACGCTTCAATGCCCGATCCAGACCGACATAGGTTTCAGCAAGAAGAACAGGAGCCAAATCAATCTAGTGAACAACTATCGCCCAGGCTATTTCTGCCACCTCGATTGCCATAGTCATCCGGCCATGGCTAAAAATAAGCTCCTCGAGGAAGCGCAGCACAAAGCTATAAAGCCATAGGATGCCCAAGGAAGAACGGGCACCGGTGATCTCATCAAAATAGTCCAGGCGCACCATGGTTGTAGATCCGTCTCTGCAGACAAGTCTCTCCTCATAGACATTTCTAGCCACGCCCATAAGTCGGCTCAAAACATGAACATAGCTATCATGACAAGTAAAGACTGGAGGGGACATGAATGGTGACAGGCTGCAAATCCGTCTGACTTCCTCCAAAGTCAGAGTCATCTCTACCTACCCGAAGCGGAAAATGTGCAAGGCCGGTTTCCAAAATCGAGCCACAGCACACAACAGATGCCAGTTAACCTCCACCTTAGCTATATTCAGAAGGGAGGAGGAAATGCCCTAGATCCACAGTTGTTCGTGGTCAGCAGCTGTCAAAGCGTCAATCCAGCCACATAGAGCATCTGAGAAGTGTTTTGGTGTCACCATGGTGGGATAACTCTGTGAACACAGATTTGAGCCAGATATGGCAGTAAAAAGGGGGCAGAACTTAACATAAACATGAAGCAAATAAAGCAATCCAGCAGAATATAATCCAAAGGTGAATACAGAATCAAGAGACATATTCAGAATATGTTGCCATAAAGCCAGGATAGAATCACAGAATGCAAAATCTGTAGCAAAGCGCAAAAAATCCACAGAAAAATAGCAGAATGCACATATACAGAAGCGCATACCATTGTAATGCAGAATATGACACAGCCGGTGCTCAAAAAGATCAAGAGAGAGCAAAAAAGCAAAGATCTAACACCATTTTTTTCAGAAAAGACGGCGGCATCTCTCGCAGAATGCGAGTTTATATAGGGAAAATAAAAGGGGTTTCAGCAAAAAACGAAAACGAACTTGCCATTTTTAGAGGCGCATCTGAGGGGCGCACCTAGGTGGCGCCTGGAATGGCTACAAATTTCAGCATCACCTCCCCTGAAATATGGACCTCGCCAAATCGGCGTCATTTATTTGAACCTACACAGAGAACCTGCATACAGCTTACACACAAAACCTCGGGGGGTGCATCACAGAATATGGATTTTTTAAAAAATTTCAAAGCAGGGTACAATATTCCACTGTTGTTACAAAGCTTTGAAAGAACTGCAAAATAACTACAGAAAAGCTACTCCTCGTCTGATTCTTCCTCGTCAGATGTTGCCTTTTGGAAGTGTTCGGCCAAGAGACGGGCGCCTTGTCGGGTGATTCGGCATGACCACTGAGCAGCAGCAGCAGCCTGGGAACGGGGAGCGGAATCACAGACCCTCTGGGTAACCTCGGTATCTGAACGGTCCTCCTCAGAAGCCTCCATGGTGAAATCCCCGCTACTGGCTACATTCACCTCCTGAGCTGGGAAGTCTTGTTGCAAACAAAGTTTTGTGTTAGCAATCTGAATTATAAGGGAAAGTAACAAAAAAAGAAAGAGAGACATACCCGGATGATGTTACACCAAAATGACAGATATGTCAGACGTGCTTTGAGCTGAAAATGATAATTTGCAAGGTAAAAGTCTTACCCTTTTCCGGCGGATGTCGGCATAAAAAGTGCCAAATTGTTCCTCAAAGCCCTCTGGATTGTGACAAATGTCAGACTTATATAATTCACATATCAGCAATATTAAGAAGAAATGGTAATCATTTACCTTGGCCCAGTCGGTGGCATACCACATCCCACGTTGGCTATCCCGCATTGCCTCCTCAAATAGGTACGACTTCCCCACACGCCTGTACCAAGCCAGATAGTCCGTGTAGTTAACTTCCCGAAGGATGTGTCTGTCCTGGGAAGCTATGGCTGCTGCATGCCGGCTTCTAGCAACTGAACGAGTCGTAGCCGGACGATCCATATCAGGAGGAGGAGGGGCAGGAATGCAGAACTCGTTCAGAAATTGATGCCGCACGCGCCTCGGAAGGAAATAAGCTGATTTCTTCATGCAATAAAACTTCACCTGCTTGTCCCTAAGAACGCGACCAGAGTTCAGGGGAGCCCAGTCAAAGCCATCATATCTAGAGAACGGGCGTAGATGAACCTGTTATAAAGGCAGAGAGATATATATAAATAATCTAAACAAGCATTAGAGGATATAGCATAAAAAGGAAGGGAAACTTACATCCTCGAGCTCTACTAGGTCCAACAGATACCGGTAGGACTTGTAACTATAAACCCCAGCAGCAGCCCGATGGTCAGGCTCGACCCACTGGTGGGGAAGGGGCAGAAGCTCGTACCGAAGGTGGTGGAAACTATGCCCTTTAGTGATATGCTCCATGGTCCAATACTGGAAGTAGCAGGCAGAAGTCAGTTTATCAAATATTAAGCATAAAGGAATTTTGTTTTGCAAAAGTAATAAAAGCAAATACTTACAGTCAGTAGAGGGTATAGCCCTACATAAGAGTGGCGCCCAAGTTAACCACATTGTCGAGCCCACAGATCAGCCAGGTGTGACTAGCGCCGGCCTAGTCATAATGATCCAGATGTTCCAAATTGGTTAAATACGCTATCCAATCAGCATGAATGTAGTAAGAAGATGAATCACAGAACATCATGGCCAGAAGATCCAGCAGGAAATGCCTCAGTACAAAGTCTGCCTCCTCGCTGTCAGGCTCGGGGTTAGGCTAGAATTTGTCCCACTCTCTCAGCCATCCTATGGTGATCATGTATTTCCCCCGAGGTGGTTTTGGAGGAACACGACCCAAATGTGCAGGAGCAATGTGCATACCGTGAGTGGTCTCACCTATAATCGGCTCATCACCGAAGGGAAGATCCGTCAACAGAGCCCACTGATCAGGCAGGACGGTCAACTCGCTGAATGGGAAATGGAAAGTGTGTGTCTTAAACCTCCACCTTTCCACCAAAGCCCTGAAGAAGTTATAATGGCCATGAATGATGGGTATGCGAAGCAAACCTCCAAATGGGGAGCGGTGTAGGAGGAAGTCCTGCAGAAAGTCTGGTAGACGATGGAAATGGTCAAGCATCGGGCCCTAGTGGCACCACATGATCCGGTTTGCATCCCACTCCTGAAATGTCAAAAACAGAATTAATGCCAAGTCAAGAGCAATTAAAGCTTGTTAAAGTAGGAAGATTACCCCAAAATCTTGACCCTCACAGATATGATGGTCGCTCAGCAACCGCCCCTCAAAATTGCCGAACTCCTGGAAATGCATTAGTCAAATAAACACTAGATTTATATACACTTTTGCTGCCAGTTTTGGGTTTACCTCAATAGGGACAGTAGGAGTCAAGCTGCTAGAGGCACGTGACCTCGAAGAACTACCTCGCCGGCGGGGGCGAGAGCTAGACGATGTATCTCGGGAAGGCTGTGGGGTTCCCTCCTCTGGAACCGGGTTATCCTTCAACGGGGGCAAAAACCAAATTAAAGTAAAATAGCAACAACAGGCATGGTAAATGCAAAATGTTTAAGCCCAAAGTCAAAGTCAGGTATTGCATTACAGGCAAAGGCGAAGGCATAGCATTTAAATAAGGCGTTATAGCATATGGTGACAGAAACGTGGGTATAACAAGCATGTAGTTACAACCCAGCATTGCAGAAGGAAGCTCAACACTTAGAAAAAGCAAGTGGTTACGTGAAAATATAAAGAGTTATGGTAGTTATTATTATGATGCACTGCTGATGTTCTTGCTATTTGTATTTACAAGGTGGGACATGCAACTGTTGTTATGGGATCGGACATGGAACATTCTGTGTGGGCTATTATTCAAGCATGGGTCAGCAGATGAATGATTAAAGTGACCAATAATCAGAAAATGAAATCACATTTTTACAGCATGGCATCTAAATCAGAAATGGCATAAATAGCAGCATGGCACGTATGGCATAGCAACGGAAATTAGAGTATTACCCATACCACCACCTTCTTCACAGCCTCCCATCACCACCATAACTAACCCATTGCCCACCTACCACCAAAAACCACGGCCACCACCACCATCTTCACAGCCTTCCATCACCCCTTTTCCTGCCACTGTCATCACCACGCAATCAACCCCTCACCACGGCCGACCCATCTCATTGCTAGCCTGCCACCAGCCTTACTGCAACCTTGGCCCACCACCACTCAGCTCGCCACCTCACGACCAGTATTTCATCCCCACATCGCCAACCCGCCACCATACAACCACCAGCGACCTGCACCATCATTCCGGCCCGCCATCACGCAGCCATGACCACCGAAGCTTACTCACGGGCAGCCCAAGCCAGCCCATTAGCCGTTGCTCCCCGCAACCTGCACTCCACCGGCATTTCCACACCGCCGAGCCCAAGCCACCAACTGTCGTAGCCACCCCTTTTCCCACTGGAGCCCATTCAGCCGTCGACAAGACAAAAAGACAAGAGGGGAAGACAAGCACATGAAAAGCAAGATCAAGAGAGGAAGAGAGGTTACCTTCGCTGGTGATCCTCTTTCCAACCAGTCCCGGAGGGTCCGATCCATGCCGCCGCCGCACGTCACCGCACCTCCACCACACGATGCCCCGACGTCCAAACCCTGCACTGGCGAGGAGCACCTCTTCGGCGCACCTCCTGCGCACCGCCGCCGTGAGGAGGAGGGGAAACGAAGAAGGGAGGAGAAGGAGAAAGATGGGTTTCGTTTGAGAAGGGGAATGAGGAAGAAGAAGAGGCACACGTATTAAGAAGTTTCTTCTTAAGTGGATGAGTAAGTATGGTGTTTTTTTGAAGGAAAAAACTATATGCGTATAGGTGTTGCTTGGGAAATGTGAAATCAAGCAAAACAGCAGAACAGGGAGAAATAAAGCAACATGAGCCCGTTGCATTCCCAGCAAGCAGGGAGAAATGAAAAATATTCCTTGACGGTTATGGCAGTTATCTAGTGGGACTCACTTGTAAAATAAGTCAAGGCTCAAAATGCAAAACAGCGGTGGAAATTGCGTTTCAACCCCTAGCACTTTACAGCTTACACTCCAAGAGCAGAATATACAGTGTCAAGCACATGGCCCACAAAATGCACCAGATGGGGTAATTTGCAGAAAACCCCCTATGTTTCGTAAATTTGCAGATCAGTCCACAAAGGATGTGGGAAGTTTAATTTGAAGCAGACATTTGTTGATATACATCAGAATCTCGAACGTCACAGCACAATCGTAATACAGCAATTAGAAGGCTGTCATGATTGGGTAATTTGCAATAAAGCCCTCACGTTTTGGATATTTGCAAATAAGTCCTCACCTTTTGCAAACAATGCCACATTCGATTGAAGATTCTAGAAAGAAGAGATTGTGCATGCATCTTAATAAGAATGTCAGTCTCTACACCGCAGCATCAGCAGTCAGCATATTACAGTTCTGCCCTTCGGGGCACCATTGCCATTTTCCTTCCTAGGGGATAATCTAGGGATCATCGCTTTGATTTTTCAGGATCTCCTTCCGAGCGGATGAGATCCTTCTACCTCTTCCTTTTGGATTTCCGCGGATGGGGAATCCAGCTTGCTGACTTTGACCAGGCGGTCAGTGTCATTTGCCCCTCTTGGATTTTCGCAGGCGCGAAATCCAGCTTGTTGACTTTGACCGTGTAGTCAATGTCATTTGCCCATCTTGGATTTTCGTGGGCGTGAAATCCAGCTTTTTGACTTTGACCGGGTGGTCAACGTCATTTCCCCTTTTGGATTTTCGCGGGCACGAAATCCAGCTTGTTGACTTTGACCAAGCGATCAACGTCATTTGCCCTTTTGGATTTTCGCACTAGGCGGTCAACGTCATTTGCCCTTTTGGATTTTCGCGGGCGCGAAATCCAGCTTGTTGACTTTGATCAGGCGTTTAACGTCATTTGCCCTTTTGGATTTTCGCGAGCGTGGAATCCAGCTTTCTTGACTTTGACCGGGCAGTCAATGTCGTTTGCCCTTTTGGATTTTCGCAGGCGCGGAATCCAGCTTTCTTGACTTTGACTGGGCAGTCAACGTCATTTGCCCTTTTGGATTTTCACAGGCACGAAATCCAGCTTGCTGACGTTGACAGGGCGGTCAATGTCATTTGCCTCCTGGATTTTCACGGGTGCGAAATCCAGCTTGTTGACTTTGACCGGGCGGTTAACGTCATTTGCCCCTTTTGGATTTCGCAGGCGCGAAATCCAACTTGTTGACTTTGATCGGGTAGTCAATGTCGTTTGCCCCTCTTAGATTTTCGCGGGTGCGAAATCCAGCTTGTTGACTTTGACCAGGTGGTCAACGTCATTTGCCTCTCTTTTGGATTTTCACGGACGCAAAATCTAGCTTGTTGATCTTGACCGAGCAGTCAAGGTCATGTGCCCCTTTTGGATTTTCGTGGGCGCAGAATCCAGTTTGCTAATCTTTGACCGGGTGGTCAAGGTCCTTTCCCCCTTTTGGATTTTCGAGGGCGCGAAATCCAGCTTGCTGGCTTTGGTCGGGCGGTCAAATGTCCTTTGCCTCTCCTAGACTTTCGCGGGCGCGGAATCCAGCTGGTTGACTTTGATAGGGCCATCAATGTCCTTGGTTTCTCTTGAATTTCCTTGGGCAAGAAATCCCGTGGCTTGACCTTCTGACCAGATAGTCAAGGTCTTAGCCCCTCTCTCGGATTTTCTTGGGTAGGAAATCCTGTGGCTTGACCTTTTGACTAGATGGTCAAGGTCCTAGCCCCTTTCTCGATTTTCCTTGGGCAGGAAATCCTACGGTTTGACCCTCTGATCGGATGGTCAAGGTCGTAGCCCCTTTCTCGGATTTCCCTGGGTAGGAAATCCAGCTGCTTGACATTTTGACCAGGCGGTCAATGTCCTTATCCTTTTTCTTCTGGGTTTTCGCAGGCACAGAATCCAGTTGTTTGACCCTCTGACCTGATGGTCAAGGTCCTTTGTTTCTCTCTTCTGTGTTTTCGCAGGCACGAATTCTCTTTGTTCACGCTTGGTTCGTGCGGACAGGGCCCTGTTTTGCTTGAAAATGATGTGTTTGTCATGCCCCCTTTTTCTTGGGCTGGTATTCCCAACTACTCGGTTGACAATCGTCACGTTGTCAGGCGGCCAGGTTGATAAGACTTGATTGGCTTGTCATATCCCGTCTCTTAGGTTGATAACATCAATAATCCGGCTGATGAGTCTGACAACTTATCATTCTCCTACCACTGATCCCAATCAGTGCGCAGGATTTCTTTGTTTTTGCCATATTTCTTTCAGCATTAACATCAACATTACATCATCTTGCAAGCACCCATTCTTGTGTTAGCATCAACTTCGCATCGGCCTTCAGCATCAGCTTTCAGAACGACTCTTGCATTTGTTCTCGCATTGGCATCACATCCCCAACATTTAGATCAGTTGTTGCATGCATTTCGCATTTGCATTCGCATTTGGCAACAAGTCATGACTTTCGGTGCATCCGCCAGATAAGTGACTTACTGCCTACAACAAACACCATCCTTCTGTAACCTCAAAATGGGGTATCTTGTCAACCCTGAGCATCGATCTTGGTTCCTTTCGTCCCTCGACCTTGCTCAGGGAGGGGCATCTGTAGACAGCTCGATTTTGCGGTGACTCATAGATGAGCTTTCCGGATGTTGCTTTGGATGTGGCTAATCTTTGAACCAATCAAAACCCATAGCAGGCCCGCAACCCAACTAGAAATCTTGACAAGTAAGAGAGAGCACCTAGCTGCACACCTACCTGGCACACCTAGCTAGCATACCTACCTGGCACACCTAGCTAGCACACCTACCTGGCACACCTGCCTAGCACACCTAGCTAGCACAACTAGCTAGCGCACTTCCCAGGTGCACATCCCTGGCCCACATACTAGGCGCCCAACCATTTCTCAGGCTGCTGGCTGTTGGCTTTCCACCTCCCATGGTTGTTAGCTCTACCAGCGAATATGCCATGGAATCTTTCAGGCTTTTCATCTACGAGGCTCCTTGCTTTCCTAGGAGTTATCTATGGAAAATCCCTATATATAGACCCCATAAGAAACCATTTGAAGGGGCTGATCATCTTGAAAGATAGAGACACACACAGCTACACTAGCCTTCTCCAGAATTCTGCAACTATCCACTTGAGCTCTCAAGCTTTGTCTTGCATCCAGAGATATTCTCAGCCCTTCCAAAGCATCAAGGAGCTTATTATCTTGGGTCTTTCTTTTTTTCCTTGAAGGAACATCATGGACAAGGTAGGCCCTTCCCACTTTTCCTTTAAGTTCTTATTCTTTTGCAATGAAATAAGGCATGCTAGAAATTCCACATGTATGGTCTGATTTATCTGTATTTTCATGAGGTTTTTATGATGAATTTACTTATCCTCTTTGCAAGATTCTCTCCATGCAAATCTGCATTTTTGTTTGCAAGCATGTTTACTTTGTTTCTAGCATAAAAATTTGCACTATGTTGCCTGCAAGAGCTATCTTTTCCTTATTATATTCTTGGTATGATCATCACTTACATAAGTTTTATTGGGTTTACTTGTTTCATGTTTATCCCTGTGCATTTTTGTATGCATTTCTGCCATGAACCCATTAAATCATCTTGTTTTTTAATCAAATGATAATAAGATGGCTTTGATCATATGCATCTTGTCATGTTTTTCTTTAACATTCGCATGAATCAACCTGCATTAGTATATATCACTCATCTCAATTCTGGGTCAGATTCTAGATCAGATTGCAGTCTGATCCAGATCTTTTGGGAAGCACCTAAGTGGCGCACCAGAGTGGCGCACCTACCCAGAGCACCACTCTGGCGCATCATTCAGGAGCACCAGACTGGTCAGAGAGCAAAACATTCACTTTTGCATACCTGTTGGCATGGTTTTCTGAATGACTTTGAGCTTGATTCTTTTACTGCTTGTTCTTTGATATTCCATGGTTTTGCATGCATGTTTTTGGTTTAAAGAAAGATTGTTTTCTTCCTTTGGATAATCAGTCCTTGGTCAGAATTTGGTTGGCTGGTTGCACCTTACTCCTACATGGAGAGCCTTGTGCATCAGCCCAAGATCCAGTGGCATGGCTGAATCTTGCATCTTTTCATTTAGCATGCATAGAGTGTAATCTTGTGTGAGGCTAACAGCCCTTGAGCACAAGGTCCACAAGTCATTGCACTTGCATTTCTTCCGCTTTTAAGGCATATTTTCCAAGTTTTACGTAGGATTTTACATTGCATACTTTCTGTAATGCATTCTCATGTGATTTGGCACTGCATGGATTTCTGTTTTCCCTCAGCACATCTTTCTGGCCCACATAGAAGTACCTAGGTGGCGCACCAGACTGGAGCACCAGTCTAGCGCATCTAACAAGTGCATCAGCCTGTTTTCATTAGCACACAGTAGGTTTTTATATGGTTTAGCATGCTTTCTCGACATGATTTGCTTCTGGTTTTTTCCTGGTTTTCTTCCTTGACATATCAGGAAGGCATAGCTCTGCTTTTAACCATTTCCATGCATTTTAGATTGCATTTGGCATGTAGCAAAGCAAGGATGAAAAATCACTCGAAGTTATCAGATTTTTGATCTTATTCTGCAATACCCTTGCATCAATGCTTGACCCACGATACAAGTGATCCTTCTGAGCATTAGGACACATCCTTGCACTCCATGCACCCATATTCTAGCATTAGACACCACATACATTAGCATGGCATGACATATCGCCCTCGGGCGTACAGCAAAGGCTGAAAAGCTGACATTTCATAAGCAAATGAGAAACCTATAGAAGACCGATTTATCGGGCGTACGAGGGTGTCTAATACCTTCCTCGTACGTAACAGGGATCCTTACCCATTTCTGGTTTATGACCTGCTTTTCCATTGCATGATTTGCATGTTTTATATGGTTTTCCTCATCTTCCATTTTAATAGACTAGGTGGCGACTCCTGCATTTGCATTTGCAT
>JAMKQA010002085.1:0-18195 GCA_024699735.1 Posidonia australis | reverse complement strand
TGATTTGTGTTCAATCTGTCTACAATGCTAACAATGTGGTTGTTCTCTATTATTTGCGCGTCTACCACATCCTCCTCTGGTCACGCCATGACCACGACCTTGAGATAGGGTCATAGCTGACTGATTTGACACTGGAGTTGGTGCGGCAGTGGAGGTCCGTTGAACTCTGGAGCACGTCATCTCTAGGTTAGGAACAGCATTGACATCCAGTATGTGTCTACAAATCTAAGACGAGAGCTCAGGTGTGAGGTTGGAAAGGTAGACGACTACTACTAATTCATCTTGATATTGTCGCATTTTATTGATGTCGTAGTTAGCAATTGGTATACATCAAGCTCGTCTAGAAATGCTCATATAGCGGTATAGTGGTCCTACATTGATCTCTCCCTGTCTTAGTGTAAACAACTGTTTATATACCTCGAATACTTTGAAGATATTTTTCTTATGCTTATATGTAGTCTTCAATGTATTCCAAATCTTCTTTGCGGAGTGAAACATCAGAATAGTAAGGACAACATTGGCCTCCATGTTATTTACCAATCAGGAAACAATGGCGCCATCATTGACATATCAGTCTTCGTATGTGGCATCCTTGGTATCAAGAGGGGGCTGAGAAAGATGCTTAGGCTTCCAATGAGTGGCAATAACTGTTTCAAAACTTTGTACCCACAACAAATATTTATTCCCATTGAGTTGCTCTGATGTACCACTAAGATTTTTGATCAACAACTCATGGGAGATCATGGTTCACCATTGAGAAAGGGAAGAACACAAGAAAATGTCTGATCTGTCACAATTGGGGACATTGACGAAGAAAAATACTGTTCAAATACGGCACAAACACCTTCCAGATATCCACAACAATGATCCGAAGGCACAACCATGTTTGGACAGCACGTGTCCACACACAGACAGGTAGAAACACACAACGTGGTAGCCTAGAACAGCAAATGTGGCTATCGGCGCTGCTGATCACACAGGAGAAGGCTGGAAGGGCCTCCTAGGTGGACAAAGAGGGGCGGCGGGCTTACTGGATTGTGCTGGAGGGGCTGACGGTGCCCTGCAGTGCCGGTGGAGGATTTGGAAGGGATCGGCAGGCCTCCTGGATGGTGCTGGGGGGTTGACAGTACCCTGCTGTCAGCGGAAGCTACAAGATGGACTGGCGGACCTCCTGGTTGGTGCAGGAGAGACTGATGGTGTCTGGAGGGGTGTTGGAGGCCATGGGAGGAGCCGATGGTGGCTTGCAGGCATGGTGGAAGTTGCTAGAGGGCCACTGGTGCTCGCGTGAGGCAACAACTCGTGGTGATGGCTCATGTTATTTGTGTTTTTCCTGTAGCTCTGGTACTATGTGGTAATTTGGGTAAAACAATGATGCATGTTATTGATTAAGGAGAAGAGATTACACACATATATATATCCAACATAAATGGATATTCAATAATCCAATAACCGACTTCTATCTAATAAGACTCTAAAGTTAATATGTACATAACTTCAACATATACATTTGAGTGCTACACCACTTTTTTTTGGCAGATATACATTCCAGTTCCTCTGTGGTTGCTGAAATTTTGATTGAATATTTGTTGTTGATTTTACAGATTTTTGTGGTTCCTAGCTTTTCATGGAGGCTTTTCTTCATTGTGTGATCAGATTATTTTCATCTTATGAATTGTCATGATTTCGTTGAGTTTTTGGTTCCATTGTCTATATCATGTCTAGTCAATGAATTGAAGGCAGTTAACAAAAATTCAAAACAGGCTGATCAGTGAGGGTCCAACCTTGGGCCGACCACTCATAAACTGGTGGGACCCACTGCCATGTGTATGGAGTGGGCCCCATTAGTTTGTGAGGGGTAGGCCCAAGGTCGGACCCTCATTGGTTGGCCTGTTTTGAAAAGTTCATGAACTTAATGACAATGCCATCTTAATCAATTATAGTGGAACTATTTCATGTTGAAAGCCAATTTATGTATATTATAGTTAGAGATCAGTCATGCTTCTGAAAGTTACAAAACAATCAATGGCATTATATAATCCTGCACTACTTTTAATGTCAATTGGTTTTGAGTTACTAGTATAGTTTAGTATGGTACTGGGGCCAAGCTTCACGCAAATAGGGATCAAATGATCTTTCTATCATCCACCTCAACTATTTAAAATATGTCCACGTGTAGAACCCAAAAATGCTGCTTGTAGGGGAACATGTCAGATGTCAGTCCCAACATGGACCTTACATGTAACCCTGCACAGCTCCTCTCACTGTCCTCATTTTTTTAGTTGAATGTTTAGCTTAAAAATTGTAACTCCATTTTTAGAAGACAATCAAATATCATGTTATGTCGGCCCCTGGAAGACCTTGTTGAATATTTAAATTATAAATTGGTATCTTGAGACTGAATACGAGGATGAAATAAGTTTTTACAAATATAGGTGCATGAGATTGTTTGATCTCAACTTCAGTAATCCAGATTTGTATTTCTTTTTGGATCTTCTATTCGGAATTATCATCCAATATGGAATATGTGGTTCAATTTTGTGCAGTTTGATCAATATAAATCCCTGATTTGTAGGTCTCCACTTATATGAATTTCAGTAGAATTTAGTTAAAATTTATCACTTGAAACAATTGAAAGTGATTTATGCTCCTACATTAAAGTGTATAGGAAGCCATGGCGTGGATGAAAACTTGTTATATTTTGAAATTAAAAGGGCATATAATAGGCTTCAATCATATTCATTTTTTGTTTCGTAAATATAGGTAGTGATCCAGTGCATATCTCAACACCTGCAGATTGCATGTCTTTCATAAACATCCCTTTCCATTAGAATGATCTTTAAGGCTTTCACAGTGGCCATATTATTTTTTGATGCTTGTTGATTATGTGCTAACAAAGTTGCATGAAAATAGGGGTTTAATGTGCATACACAGAATGAAAATTATTCATCGTGACATAAAAAGTGCCAATTGCCTAGTGGATAAGCACTGGACAGTCAAGATATGTGATTTCGGGCTCTCACGGGTGATGACAGAAGGTCCAATGCGAGATAATTCTTCTGCTGGGACTCCTGAGTGGATGGCTCCTGAGCTCATCCGCAATGAGCCATTCACAGATAAATGTGACATCTTTAGCTTGGGAGTAATAATATGGGAGCTTTGCACCCTTAACAGGCCATGGGAAGGCATACCTCCCGTACAAGTAAGTTCCATTATCTGGTAATATACAATCTATAAGAAAGTTGTAGAGCATACAATCTGGTAAAGAATTGTAGGCGAGTAGACGTTGCATTTTCTTCTGTTATAGAGTGAGAAATTTGTGCGGGACACGAGCTGGTAAAGACATGTAGACTTTAACAGGCTAGATTAGTCACTATTGTCCTTTTCGCAGGTGGTTTATGCTGTTGCCAATGAAGGAACACGCTTGGAGATTCCTGAAGGCCCTCTGGGCAAATTAATTTCAGGCAAAGCAAATATAACCTTTTTATCTTTCTTAGATAAAGTTCTACAGCAAATGTTTAGGTCACGTTCTCTTGTATTCTTATTGCAGATTGCTGGGCAGAACCTGACGAGCGACCGAGTTGCCAAGAGATTCTCTCTCGTTTGCTTGATTGTGAGTACACGATCTGTTGAGGCTTTTTCTCCTCTTTTTTGGGAAATGGATTTTATCTGGTCCTGGTGGGTATTTCCCGCAGGCTGTTGTAAGTAATTCTTTTCCACAAGGGACTTAGCCTTACAATGTTTATCATGCTTGATAATATATCTTAATCTCATTTGTAATTAAGAAGCCTATGGTATTCTCCTTTTCTTTTTAATGGACTTGGATGTTGAAAAGAGTACATGCGAGAACGCTGGTTACGTGGTCATTGGTCTCCAACCAAACGAAATAAGTAAAAGGGGAGTACCTCGACAACATACTACCAGACTGCTCTTTCAAGGCTTACATTTCCAATTATTAGATGACGAGAGGAAAATATTACAGGAACATCATGCAAGAAAAACATATTTACTGCGTACAATGGTATATGATCCCATGATTGTTTTATATTGTTGACTTCTTGAGGAACCCTGTGATCGTGATGCTTGAGGCGAAAAATGGTGGTTTAAATTACAGAAAAATTATGAGTCCTGTTACCGAGAGGCCTGAGTAGAAAAATCTTGGTTCAAAGCACATCAAACTCAAGTCACGTAATCAAGAAATTCACACTTGAGGCAGACATGGGCCTACGGATTTCCTTCCTTTTTCATCTCGTTTGCTTTCTGTAGGTCAAGCGATGATTCTTTTATTTATCGAAGTAAAACTGAAAGTCTGAAGTAGAAGAGGGTTGTACAAGTTTTTTTTATTCAAACCTTAAGCATGAAGTGGTAAAAGCTTTGCAATGACTTGGTCAAATGGTAAATCTATTTGTGGTTGTATTGCTTGGGAGTTCGATTTCTACGGAAAACAAAAATATATGCTACTATGTGTAATATATAGAGTTTGAAATCCTGTTTGCTAATTGTTGATGAGAGTTCCACATTAGTAATGGAGTCTTCAAAAGAAAAGTGGTAAAAAGAAGTAATGGGGTCTTCTTAGATCTCGTTTGGAAACTCTTATTTGTAATAGTCAGATTGTGAGGTTTTAATAGAAGTTGGTCTTTGAAAGTAGCTGTAGAAGTTAGATTTTAGTTTAGTTATGAAATTTTTTTTTTGATAGATAAAGGTTCTACAACAATAGTTAGATTTTAATAATATTGATTTTACATATTTACTTCCTATCTATTGGCAAATCTATAAATAAAAAGGACATTTATATGTAATTAATTTAAAAAATTAAGGCTACAGACGTAAATGCATACTTCATTTATTCAGCTTCTGCTAGAAGCTTCTTCTTGCCAGCTTCTGGAAAATCATGTTGTTCCACATGGTTTCAGGATTCAGAAGCTATAGCTTCTGTGAAAAGTGGACTCCTAATAACCTATTTGGAACTACTTCTGGGATATTTGATAGTTTGACAGAAGTTAATCACTCAGAAGTCATATATAAGTAGTTCCAAACAGGGTCTTAGTTTGAAGTAGGAGTGTATATGGTTTGATTCTGAATCAAATTGTACCTATCAATTTTGGTTATATTGGAATCGATTTGAACCGTATATGTATTTAGAATAGAATCAAATCGAATTGTCCAAAAGTTAGTTGGTTTGATTCAATTTTCAATCTAAATAATTATCAAAATATGATT
Source organism: Posidonia australis (assembly GCA_024699735.1). Taxonomy (NCBI): domain Eukaryota; kingdom Viridiplantae; phylum Streptophyta; class Magnoliopsida; order Alismatales; family Posidoniaceae; genus Posidonia; species Posidonia australis. The sequence continues at coordinate 12,978 of JAMKQA010002085.1, read as the reverse complement.
TAACAATATTATATTTTGATAATGAGTGAGAATTACAATCAAGATACATGTTTGCGTAATGCTACAGTCAACATATTCGGTTCAATAATATGATATTACATAATGCTACAATCAAGATACAATCATTAAAAATAAAAACATGTTGCTGATAAAAATAGAGTTGATTTCTTCCTTAATAAATTATTCTATATAAAAAAACAACGATGCAGGGTGGATTTTGAAGTCTTTGATCTTTCTAAATAGCAGCAAAATGTTAGCCCAATATAACTCAATAAAACATCAACATTCAACAAACTTTACGACTTGAACCACACGTCAGTAGTGCATCCAAGAAAGTGGCAATGGTATTTATATCTTTAACCACACATATGCCAGCATCAACAATTTAAAACTCTCTACCTCGTACTTATGAAATATATGTTGACATTTGAAAGTAGCAATGGCATCTAGGATTGAAATAAAGTATCTACATCATCACATATATCAAATAAAACATCTACATAATAGTCAATTGAACATAGAAATGAAATCTTACACATCAAATAGAAGCCACATATATCAAATAAATTGGTTTAGCTCATGTTTCAACCTTTCTTTCGTTTTACTTATCTTCATTAACTACAGAGGAGAATAATTGAAATGTCAAATGTCAAATATTATAAACATATTTATCATTATTGAAATTATAACATTGATAAAGATAAATGAGAGTGAATTACCTAACGTTTCAATTTTTCAAGTTCTTTAAAGTTTTCTTCAAGTTTAAGAGATGTGCCTCTTATTCCAATTTTCGGTACATATCAAGTATTCCACAAGCTTTGGAGTTAAGGAGCTTCTAGATTGATCAAGTATACGACTACTCTATGCTAGATGTTGATTCTGAAGTAATAGTGGAAATCGGAATGGCAAAAATATCTCTTGCAATGTGAGAAAGTATTTTATACTTGCTTAAGTTTACTTTTCATCAAGTCAAAATGTCAAAGAGACTTCTTCCTTTTTAGAATTTTCACTCATGTACTTCTCCAACTCTAATTTTAATTTCACATTCTCTTCCTCTTCTAATTTCTTTCGAAATGCCAACTTCAAAGATTCTGAGTCATCCTTCTCTGGTTCAACCATATCATAGCTTGTGAAACCCCAACTAGAATGAAAGGTACACTAACATTTGAATACTTTACTTGATATTTTTCATATAAAACTCTTAATGTGTCCTCTACATATTTCATTAACTCGACAATAGTTTCTTCATTGTAAACAATAGTAAAACAAAATTTCAACAAACTTCAACTTAAAATGAGGATCCTAACAAATATCAACTAATAACAAAAAATTCTAATATTTGTCAAATTTGTCTTTCACCTTTCGAGCCATTAAGCGTAGACTTTGATAATTGCTCTTGCACCAATCATTCAAGACTTTTTAATTTTGAAAATCTCATCAAAGTAACAATTGAATGTGACATGCAAAGATACAAACAATGTCTTAGTGACATCAAAGAAATGTTTACGAAACTTGGTAAGAATCCATGCATTATACCAATCTTCAATAATTGGGGGTGTTAACTTTAAAAGTTATGCACGAATTGTGCCTCTTCCTCCATCCTTTTAAATACTTTTTGAAACTTTAAAACACTTTCCAACACTAGGTAGGTAGAATTTTACCTTGTTGGCACATCACGGCATATTGTTACTTTAGATGTTATTCTTTTTTATTCTACACATGTCTTAAATTGTTTAGCTCTGACATGAGAACTTCTAACATATTTAACTACATCATGAATAGCATTGATTGAAGCTTGCACCTTATTAATGCCATCTTTAACATTCAAGTTTAAAATATGTGCACATGCAACATTTAACGTGAAAAAACTTGTTATCACAAATGAGCTTGCTCTTTTTTGTCGTGCTATTGATTTTGCAAATCTGTGTAGCCCATGCGCTGACAGGTGTCCTTGTTGTATGTGCACTTTGATAAGAGAGCAGCTGAAATGCCCCTAGGTTGAAGGCACTTGACGAGAGCCTGTAGAGTAATGTGATATGCAAGTAAAAAGACTCAAGCAAGCAAAATTGTGGTGATAATGACCATTGTGGTGGATTTTGCAAGCATACAGATTAGTTGTTCAAAATTAACTTTATTGTTTGATCAAGAAAGGTTATGTTTTATCAATTAAGTATGATTTTTGTGTTGCTTGCTATTTGTGTTTGTTGTTTTTCTTGTTTGCTATGTTCATTGTTTAGGTTGTTTGCTTGCTTAATTTGACCATTTGTTTGCCTTCAGTTAGGCTAGAAAGTTGTATGCCTGTTAGAGGAGGAGGATGCCTTCGACTCAGTTGACATCAGAGACTCACAAGTTGTGGGTGGCACTCAATGGTAGTGGTGGCGCTCAAACTCACTGTAAGGTAGTGTAATGGACCTGGCTCCATGCCAAACTCTTTAAGGTTTTGCACCAGCTCTTTTAAGATCATTGATTTTTCTTTTGCTCTCTCATAAACGTGCGATTTTGCTCTAACCTTGACTTGGAGGTAATAGGTGCCTGATCTGTTCTAGACGCCTTTACTACAAGAGGGTGGGTTAGTCCCTTAAAAGTGTAATTTTATCAGGCGCATGCTCCAACTCCTTTTCAAGGTATGGTAAAGGTAGAGCTACGGTGCACACTTCTCGCTCTTGGGCTGACTTCTATCTTCGCCTTCTATCTTCTCTATTCTTTTATGCCCATACGTATGTATTTTCTTTTCTGACTCACTAGCTTAGTCACTCTAGCATTTTATCTTCCTCTTGGAGGTGCAGGGTCCCTATGGAGTTTGGACATTTCGTCCGACTCTGATGTATAGTGGCTCCCTTGCTAATTTGGTCATCTAGGTAGCATCAATTGAGGAGAAATAGTCCATTCTGACATAGGCAAGCTTCTCCGATTTTCATCATCGGGCAGAATGTTGTTAATAAGCAAACTATACTTTTGTTGTTTTTAATGTTTTCTATTTTGTGTTTGTTTTTTTTTTTTCAAATTTTGTGCTTTTTTTTTTGTATTTTGATATATGACGATGCAAAAAGAAACAACAAAGGAAGCAAAGGAAAATGATACATCTTTAGTCCTAGTTGCTACTGTTTATTGATACCATGGGGGTCCATAATAACTCCTAGCAGTGCCACTAGAAACTAGAATTATGGTAGGTGTAACTGAAGCTACTAGAATTGTTATTGAGATGACGATTGTCATTAAAACTATTGAATCTCCTAGTGCCATTAGAACTATATCTGCTGTCGGAGTTGACATTTACTGTGACTGTTGTTTCTTACCAGATCCAGGGTATTTGCATGTGTAGGGTCAGATCAGTGCGTGGCAAATTGACAAACTTTTGGCTAGGCTCCTTGTGGAGGAATAGGAACAAGAGTTGCACATGTGAATGTCGTTGGCCAGAACTTGGGAAAAGATAGGAGGACGAACAAGGTCGATGAGGCTAGATGGATTTCCCATGAAAGAATTGGGAGAGAGAGGATAAACCCTAGAGGTTCTAGCATCTTCGAAGCTTGCCAGCTTAAACAGGGTGAGACTGGCTATTCCAGGGTGTGCACGTGCATGTGTATGTGTAGGTGCAGGTGTACATGCTAGTGTATGTGCTGCCTCCTATGGATTGACGACAATGATCGCAATGTCAATCAAATCCTAGACAGCATTCCAGAGAGTACGGCACTCATTTGTCGAATGTCCACGGGCCCGATAGAATTGGTAGAACAAATTCGTCTTATACCACTAAGGAAGTGGGTCGAGTGGTGGACGAACCTCCGATAGTTGTAGGAGTGGCGCAAGTTTTGAAAAGATGTCACTCAGCAACTCCATGAATGGGGTGAAGTCGCTTTCCTTATGGCGAGGTCGCCTTTGCCATTGTTGCTGCCCTTGTCGAGCTGGTGCAACGTGATGCACCAGTTCGACGGTGGTATGTGTGTGCGTGATGCATGAAATACTAGATGTAGGTGAAGGCATGGACATAAATGCAGGTGCCACCCCCTGTGTGCCCATGACGACTGTCTCATTGTCGATCAAGGTCTGAGTGACATCCCACAGAGTGTAACAATCATCAATTGAGTGCCTTGAGGCTCGATGATAATTGTAGTATACGTTTGCATCATACCATAAAGGAAGTGGATTTGGTAGGGAATATGGATCTGAGAGTCTTAGAAGCGACACAACTTGAGGGAAAACAGCACTCAACGGCTCACCCAGTGGAGTGTAGTCGCTTTCAGCACGACGGCCTCGCTTCTACTTAGGTTTTTATCCTTGCTGAATCGATGCGATGTGATGCACTGGCTTGATAGTGGAAAGTGTGTGTACGGTGCGTAGTGGTGCCCTAGATGTTGGAATATGAACTTGATGCTGAGATGGCAATGAGTATGCTGTGTTGTGTGTAGGGTTGTGTAATGCCCTACATTTTTCACAATAATTTAAAACAAATTAAATTACGGGAAAATTAAAGCCAAACAAAAAATACCTAACTACTAGGAACTTGTGTGTGTGGCTAGGAGGCTTTAGACTATATGCACTACGTTAAACCTCTGCATGCCTGCACCTACAAATCAAAAACACGAGGAAAACGCATGAGTGTCAAAAGTCACTTAGTACGCACCTCAAAGGAAAATGGTGGGAAACAAAACCTTAATTGATTTTCTTTTAAATTCATTTCGCAAACCATTTCTCAAAACCTCACAAACAAGGCCCACACCAGCCAAAACCACAACTAGAGTTCTACTAATCCAAAACCACAAGCAAAGGCCCTCCATGGCCAAAACCATACACAGTGAGTCGGGAAGCTTAGCGCCAGGCAACCAAACTTTGGCCACACTCAGTCCACCGAGGAGTTACCACGACGTCTTGCACTGCCACGGTGACAACCACCCTGTGCAGGATCGTTCACCGTCCTGGGATTCTCCCTCTTTAGAGAACTCTCAAAAAGTCAACTCCTCCATGGGAAGGCTATCCTGTCTCTCAAGATGCTACCAGCTACGGGGCACGTGTCCCACCCGCACTGGCCACCATAGGGTACACCCCCTCACAGCATCCTCCACACACGGTGCTCGTGAGAGAGTGTCATACCTCCACACGAGACAACATCCGAGCCTCAGTGCTTACAACGACAGTAGGAGTATCATACCATCCCATCATGCCACAAGACACCTCAACCCACAGACCACAACCCTATTCTTGAGACGACAGTCAAGGAGTCTCATACCTTCGGGACTCGATGCCCCTCAGCCTCAGGTATCTCGGCCCCTGACCTCAACAAGGGAGTCGCGCCCGACCACCTGAGAATGTCGTGACATTCCCTGGTCCTGACGACATGGTCCCACACTGTCTCAACCCACACATAGAAAACTAGGAAAACCATTTTCCAAATCTGTCAACTCATCTCTTTGAAATCATTTTCAAAACTATTTTCGTATCTTTGAAAACTCTTCCAAAACCTCGGCAAAATGACGCATCAAGTGTCACGAGGGGCCACCATTGACGGCTCGCAATCCCATCTTAATGGGACAAAACAAACCAATCCGGAAAACCCTCGGAAATCAGATATTATAAACATATTTGGGCCCAGATTTGGCATGCCGAAAACTGGTTCAGTATGCTGAAAACCTCTGGTTCGGTATGCCGAAAACCTCTGGTTTGGTAGACCAATTTAGGTTGATCGATCGAATCGGGTTAACAGTCAACACTTAGGCCAAAATTGGTATACCGAAAATGGTTCAGTCGACTGAAATCTCCTGAAATGGTTCGATATGCCGAATTCTACGAAAAACGGAAAATGGCCCAAACCCTATTGTTTAAAATAGTCTAAAGTGGGAGCTCTGATCGGACCCCCCAAACAACTACCAAAAATCTCACATAAAACATCAGATGTAGACCCTCCAGTCTACTCCAAAACTCAATAAACAAAACTAAAATCCATTCACCATGCATCAAGATATAAAATATCAAAGGCATAAGGGTCAAAACGACCCAAAATGCAACCACTGGCATAAATGCCCATAAATCTACCATAAGTTCTCATAAATTCACAATAAATTCTAAAACATTAAATCTAGCCTAGATTACATGCATCCTAGGCATTTATACCATTTTATAGGATTTCTAGACATTAAATAGGGGATACGTACCTTAAGCCACCTCCTCCGACCCAACGCACCCTTCGACCTGCCATTGACCTCCGCTGGCGACCACAACGTCCACGGAAGCTCCCTCGACCTCTGGAACACCAGCCACACTGACGTCGAGCCTCACGGTGCCTCCACCTCTCTCACTTCTCTCTCCTTCTCTCGCCAGCGCAAGGAACAGGGGTGGAAAGACAGTGGTGACAGGTGGGGAAAGGAGGAGTGGGGAGGGAGGGGAGTGAGGGGAAAGGGAAGGGAAAAGGAAGTGGGGGAGGTGAAGTGTGCGTCCGAGGAGGAGAAAGAGGAAGAAGAAGGCGAACGTCGAGCGACGGGGGTGCGCGGCATGGGCGGCTTATAAAGCCCTGCACACGAAGTAACTGAGAACGTGCTCACCTACGCACCTCGACCACTAGCACCCCGCACGAGCTCAATGACCACCGCCCAACCGCTAGCCACAGCAATCGGCCCACAACGTGGGCCCTACATGGATCCCACACTTGGGCCCACACACACATTGCCACAATGCACAGGGACACACAACAGAAGCCGGCCCATGAGGCCCATGCCCAAAAGCACATATCCATAAAATGGGCCTCGGAACAGTAACACCCGTCTAGGAATAAAATTCATAAAAATGTAAATAATTACAAAATGAATTTTACGGGTGTTACAGGTTGAGAGTGGAAGTAACAGCTGTGGCATCGGTATGGTTCTGGGAAACGGACTCGAGAAATGTTGTACTCTCGCACAACTAATGGATTAGCCATTAAGTGATGGTGATGCATGTTGTGACAAGTGCAATTGTGGTGCAGGAGGTAGAGATAATGCCCCCATCATTGGAGCAGTGAAAAGCTTGGGCAATGGTGTAGTGGAGTGAGCCTGTAATGCTATAGTGGTTTGCACTGGAACCTCAGGGGTCAAAAAAGGAAGGCTCTCAATAGGATCAAAAGATAGGGCCATGTGCTCAAGCCTCCGGGCCAAAGTCCTCAAGCATTGAGCTTGCATGGTCGAAGACCCATCAAAAGATAGGTCAGAAGGCGAGAGCGGAACATGAGTGGGTCCTAAAATAGATATAGCCACAGCTGGCTAGACTCCTGAAACAAGAGGGCCTAAGAAGAGAGGTGAAGTTGGTAGAACTTCTGGAACCCACGTGGTAGTCACCGCAATCGACTCAGTGACGGGCCCTAGATTGGTTTGTGTCTGCCGCTATACCAGAAAAGGAGGAACGGATCCTCCATGACTCCTAGATCGGGATGCACGGAGGGAAGAAGAAGCAGCCAAAGTAAGAGAAGTAGAATCCAAACTTGAGACCCCCTTCAAAACAACAATTGGAGGCTTACAGGTCTACTGGGCCATGGCTAGCCGCAAGTGAGTATGAATGGAGCTGCGGCAAAAAGGCAAACACACGAGCTCTAAGACGAGTTACTGTCGAAAGTAACCAATAGCTCGGGAATCGACAAGAGAAGACAATCACAAGAGGTCGGTTGCAGCGAAGACACCAGAGCTCCTAGCTGAGGACTTCGCAACAAACTACCTGTAGTGAACAGGCAAGAAGATCAGGTGATAGAACCTGGACAAAGACGCAATGACAAATGCAAGATATTAGGGTTTCGTGAATGATACACAATGCATATGAATGTCCTAGAATGCGCTCTCATCATGCATGTCCCGTATGGGTTTGATCACATGGGACGTACTTATGGGTTTAGGTTTTGACTCTGTTCAGAAAGTAAGGCTCTCACTCTAAATCCTGACCAATGCGTAGGCAGTGAATAAGTAGTGCATTGGTGGCCCTGACTCCTGCAGTAGCAAAGAGCTGTACCCTCTACTAACATCGACCCAACCCTGAATAAGGAGAGATAGAACGGCAACATGTCCTACATTGAAGCCATAAAACACATGACCAGAACTGTCCTTCTCAGACTATGGGTGGACACAAGAGATGAGAAGATGCATGCTTCTAAAATGTTCAATCATGCGATATGCATTTGTGTGTTTTACCTGCATTTTATTAAGCTAGGTGTAGACACCCCTATATGCTTGCAAATGGGTTAAATCCTAAATCTAACTCCAAAACCCTAAACAAAACCCTAGAAACCTAAAAACCCTAAATGAAACCCTAGAAACCCTAAAACCCTAAACAAAACCCAAAAAACCCTAAAAATCCCAAAACCTAGCCAAAACTCTAACCCTAGACATAAACTTAATCTGAAAACCCTAGAATTAATCCAAAATCCCAAGATTAATTCAAAGTCCTAAATGTAATCCATGATCAAATCCAGAAGCCTAGGATTAATCCAAAATCCCCGGATTAATTCAAAGTCCTAAATGTAATCCATAATCAAATCCAGAACCCTAGAATTAATCCAAAACCTCAGGATTAATTCAAAGTCCTAAATGTAATCCATAATCAAATCCAAAACCCTAGAATTGATCCAAAACCTTAAATAAAACCTTAAATCAAAAATTAAACTTAAATCTCAAACCCTAACAACCTTAACCACTTCCCACTTTATTTTAACAACCTATAACAACCTCTAACCACTCAAACAAACTTAACCAACTCCCACCTTCACCATAACAACTTATAACAACCTTAATCACTTCCTACTTCACCCTAACAACCTTAACCACTTCTCACTTTATTTTAACAACCTATAACAACCTCTAACCACTCAAACAAACTTAACCAACTCCCACCTTCACCATAACAACCTATAACAACCTTTCCGACTTCCCACTTCACCCTAACAACCTTAACCACCTTAACCACCTCCCACTCTAGCCTACCTAGTCATTGCAAGCTTATAAATACCCCCCATTTGTAAGAGAAAAAAGGAGGAAAAAAAGAGAGAAAAAACTTGGAAAAATCCAAAAAGAGAGCCACCAAGTTATTTTCTCACAACTAAGGCAACTAGAGAGGTCCAAGAAGAGAGGAAGCTCGAGAAGAAGAAGAATCTGAATTTCAGGTCATCCCCAGCTATCTCCGGCGAGCTCCAGCGGTCATCACCCCAGCTAGCACAGGTAAGCGCCCTTCAGACCCTAACTTCTTCCAATTTCTATTCCTCAAATCTCCCTCTTCCTTCCCCGATCGATTCCAATAGAGGCAAAGGGTTTCCATGGCTGGAATCGTGACTTCAGGCATCACCAAAGCCATTCTCCGACGACAGAGGTGGGGGCACGAATCCAGTGTTCTATTTGTAATGAGCTTGATCCTTCCCCCACGATCCTCCTCTAGCTTCTCTGACCCCTGGCGTGCCATTTCAAGCCCTCGCCAAGCCTCCAGTAGCCAGTCGCGAGAATCGAGCTCCGTCACCGTCGCTGGGGAAGATGACTGGTAATAGAGCTCGATCAGGTGCCTCCTGCTCCGCCGCACCACTCCAAGCATCCAAGAACCATCTACATCACACCCCCAACGCTCCAGACTAGTCAGAACCACATTTCAAGCACTGGATCACCCCCGCAGTCGAGCTCATCAGAGTGGATCGGGTCGACGGCAAGTGAGGTTCGGGGAACGAAGAGTGGCGCCTTTCTTGCTTTCGGGAGAGGGGAAACATTCCACTCATAGCCCTCAAGCCTCCAGGAGCCTCAAGCCACCATTCCAATGCCTCCAGGGTCCCCTTCTTCCACGACGCCGTCGCCGGGGATGCATCGACAGCGTGGGGGACAGGGGAAAGATTCTGGTCGTCGAAATTCAGATCCAAACCATTGGGTCTCCTCCCCTCCTCCTTCTCTAGCTTCCAGTAGAACCTGGTGCTTGATAAGGCATCGAGATGTCCCGGAAGGACATCCTAGACGGTTGTCGATGGTAGGACTCCGTCGCCGACGGCGGTCGCATGTTTTCTTTTTAAAAAATATAAAAAAAAAGTTTTTTCCTTTTAAAAAACTTATGATACTTTTGTTTTCTTACAAATAGATCCTTTTCTCTTACATTTAGGTCCTTAAATAGATTTTAAATTGTTTTAATAATATTTGTTCTGAAATATTGTAATGTGACCCTTGCGTTTTCTTATTAATGTTTTCCAGGATTTTAAAGTTTGATTTTAGGTCCTTACAATAGATTTTAAAGTTTGATAAAAACCCCTGACTTACTTTAAATTCATCTTTAAGTCCAGAATTTTGCATTTAAAGCCCTGAGCTTTATTAAAACTATTCTAGATTCATATTTTTCTGGCACAATTGCAAATTAAACCATGAATATTCAAGCATTTACTCAAATGTGCTCAAAAATTGCATTTAAAACCCTAAGCTTCATTAAAATAGTTCTGAATGTACATTTCTCTGTTTAAATTACAAATTAAACCCTGGATATTCAAACATTCTCTCAGATGTGTTCAAAATTGCATTGTAACCCCTGAATTTCACAGATTTCACATAGAATGCATATTTTCATGGGAGAAATTACAGAATGGTCCCTGAACTTCCTGTTTTCAAGCATTAACTCTTTTTCTTTCGCATTTAACCTTGAATTTCTTCATAATTGCATTAAATACATGATTTACTAACAAAATTGCATGTTGAACCCTAGGAATCCTGATTTTGACCAAAAATGCACAATTTTGCACATTTGACCCCAGATTTATTCAAAATTACACTAATTATGTTTTCCTATGTATTTTTGATGATTTAGCCTCTGAATTTCAGTTTTCACTCAGAACATGTGAATTTTGCACAAAAGCCCCTAGAATTTACATTTTTCACTTACACATGCATTTTGTACATTTTGTTCTCCCGTTTCATGCATATTTTCTCATGTCTTCTTTCTTGCATTGTGCACACACTTTTGACTTGTTTCAAATTCAATTTTAACATCGTTTCTCGGATTTCTTCCAACTTTTACGATTTTGATTTGATTTGGATTTCCATCGCCCAAGGGCGTACATTAACGGGATTGATAATGCCGACATTGACCCGAATGAGGATTATTTTCTCCAATTTGATTTTCTCGGATTTCTTCAAGTTTCTGCTGATTTACGTGACGCTTTCTGAGTATTTTCGATTTTCACGATTTTTCTCATCGCTCATGGGCATACAGTAAAGCGGCATTTACAATGCCTACATTGTCCCTTGGATTATCATTTTTTCTTTTGTTCATTTCTTTCTCTTTGATTGGGCATGTTTTCCAATCATATTTAGCATGTACATTCAGAATAGGCAAACATACATACAATAGACCACTAGTAAGCAGGAAACCTAGAAAGATCGATTTTTTCGGGTGCATGGGGGTGCCTAACCCCTTCCTCATGCATAACAAGAATCCTTATCCTTTCTCTGGCCCGCATTAGCCAAGTGTTGCATCCATTAGGCACGGAACATGCATATGTTTTCTTCACTTTGATTTCTTTTAGTTTTTACCTTTGTGTTTGGTTTTCCTCGTCTTCACAAGAATCCTTATCCTTTGTGTTTGATTTTTTCGGGCGCATGGGGGTGCCTAACCCCTTCCTCATACATAACAAGAATCCTTATCCTTTCTCTGGCCCACATTAGCCAAGTGTTGCATCCATTAGGCACGGAACATGCATATGTTTTCTTCACTTTGATTTCTTTTAATTTTTACCTTTGTCTTTGGTTTTCCTCGTCTTTCCATTAAAAGACTAGGTGGCGACTCCTTCTCTTATCCTTTTCTTATCTTTCTTTGGTGTTTCTGAAGCCAATCTTCTTCTCTGGATTCACCATCTTCGCTGTGACCCTATCAAGACTCCTCGTGTGCTTCCACGTACATAGGAGAGTCGTGCAGGGTTCCACCGGTATGGTCACACTAGGTGTAAGAATGTGAATTTTTCACTAGTTATGCCTTATTATTTGTTCAACTGAATTTGTGTATTTTATTTTAACCAGGAAGGAAAGCAACATGTCTTACTTTCCTAGTCATGGCAAATGCAGAAAGAGAAGAAAACACACAATCATGGCATTCAAACACTCCTTGAACATGCAAAAGGCATGAGCTTGGCTTGTGCTAGTGTTGTGTCATCAGGAAGGTGAAAAGAAGCAAGCATCATATCAAAAGGCATGTATCAGGTCATGTGCATGTGTTATGGCATAGCAATTGTGTACAAGAAACGAAAAGCATGTATAGTCTCACATATGCAAATAAGTACAACAAGCAGGCAAACACAAAATAGTTATGACGAAGTCAAGCAATCAAGCCAAAACGAAAGCCAGAATCTAGTATCTCTAGCGGAGTCGTCAGTTCCTATGACCATACCGACGGGACCGTCCAACTCCTCGTGTGTGGAAACACATGAAGAATTCGGATATGGTCACGACGAAGATGGCGAATCCGAGGAAGAAGACTTGATTGTGAAACACCAAGAAGGATACGAAAAGGGATACGGAAAAGGAGTCACCACCTAGTCCATTTACGGAAAGACGAGGAAAACCCAAATACAAAGAAAACTCAAAGGAAGCAATGCAATGAAATACATGTGTACTCCGTGCCTAATGGATGTAGCACGTAAATTACTGTGAACCAGAGAAAGGGTAAGGATTCTTGTTATGCATGGGGAAGGTGTAAGGCACCTCCATACGCCCGAGAAGTCGATCTTTCAAGGTTAACCACTTGCTCATGAACTAAGTGTGTGCATGCTTTTTTGTTTCTAATGAATATGCCTAATATGAATGCAAAAACATGACATAAATCTCCATGGGATAATGAATAAGAGGGAAATGATAAAAAAGATAATCCATGGGTCAATATAGGCATTGCGAATTCCACTTAATGTACGGCTTTAGGCGATAAGCAAATCATGTAAAAATCAGAAATGTTCGAAGAAAGTGTCATGCAAAACAGCAAAAACTTGGAAAAATGCAAGAAAGTCAAAAAGGGAAAATAATCTGC
>JAMKQA010002083.1:0-27141 GCA_024699735.1 Posidonia australis | reverse complement strand
AGGGCAACGGCGAGGAGGCACAGAGGAAGGATGCTTGGACGCAGCGACGAGAGACCAGAGGAATAGAGGGTAGCGGCGAGAGACCAGAGGCACAGACGCACTTTTCGCGAGAGACCAGAGCGAGAGATGAGAGCAAGAGATGAGAGGGAGAGAAGAGGCAATGGGATGAAAAGGAGCAACTTGGCCACGAGTCGAAATTTTACGGCAGATATAGCAAGGACAAATACCGAGGATATGTCCTCGCTATTTCCTCGTTAATTATATATCGAGGACATAGTGAGGATATTTCCACGATAATCCTCGCAATATTATTGCGAGGACATATCCTCGCTATATCCACGCTATTTTTCCTCAATATAATTTTACGAGAACAAATCCTCGCTAGAGGTCCTCGCTAATTAATTCAAGAAATTGTAGTAGTGAGTAAACATGTACCCTTGTAGGATCATGAATCCAAGCACTTAGCATGACAGCAATAGAGTTTCAGCCAGATACAGAACCATGGCAAATAGTAGCCTAGCCCCAACATTTGGTAGAATCATGGAATGACACAACAAACCAACATCTAATATCAAAGGTCAAGTAGAGATACAAAGTACCCCTGCATTCGATCAGGTATGAAATCTAACCTACTACTGATTTTACACCTCTCTTGCACAAGTTCACTCTACACAAACGAAGTCTTGCTTGCCCTAGATTCTCATACCGCACAGGCGAGATCCAATTTACCTCTTTCGCATGATTTCGTGTTGCATGAACAAAGTCCCACCTACTCTGGATCCTCGTACCGCACAAGCAGGATCCAGTTTACCTCTTTCATGAGATTTTGCTCCACACGTATGAAGTCCTGCTTGTCCTGGATTCTCGTACTGCGGGGTGAAATCTAGTTTACCTCTTTCATGACACTTCACTCCACACAGACAAAGTTCTGCTTGTCCTAGATTCTTGTACCGCACAGGCAAGATCTGGTTTGCCTCTTTCGCACGAATTCACTCCGCACAGACGAAGTCCCGCTTGGCTTGGATTGTCGTATCATAAGGGTGGCATCCAGTTTGCCTCTTTCGAGCAACTTCGCTCCACACGGACGAAGTCCTGCTTGCATTGGATTCTTGTATCGCACGGGCAAGATCTAATTTACCTCTTTCGCACAACTTCACTCCGAACAAACGAAGTCCCACTTACCCTGGATTCTCGTACCGCATAGGGGAGAACCAATTTGCCTCCTTTGCACAACTTCGCTCCACACAGATGGAGTCCCACCAGTCTTGGATTCTCATACTGCACGGGCGAGATCTAGTTTACCTCTTTCACATGACTTTGCTCCACACAGACAAAGTCCCGCTTGCCTTAGATTCTTGTACCGCACGAGTGGGATCCAATTACCTCTTTCACGCAACTTCACTCTACACGGGCAAAGTCCCGCTTATCCTAGATTCTTGTACCACACGAGCAACATCCAATTTACATCTTTCATGAGACTTCGCTCTGCACTGACGAAGTCCTACTTGTCCTGTATTCCCATACCTCACAGGCAAGATCTAGTTTGCCTCTTTCACACAATTTCGTGCCACACAGACGAAGTCTCGCTTGCCCTAGATTCTCGTACCGCACTACTGAGATCCAGTTGCCTCTTTCGCATGACTTCGCTCCACACAAATGAAGTCCTGCTTGCCTAAATTCTCGTACCACATGAGCGGGATCCAGTTTACCTCTTTTGCATGACTTCACTCTGCACAGACAAAGTCCCCATTGCCCTGGATTCTCATACCGCACGAGCGAGATCCAATTTGCCTCTTTCATATAATTTTTCTTTGCACAAACGAAGTCCCGCTTGCCCTGGATTCTCATACCACATGGGCAAGATCTATTTTACCTCTTTTGCGTGACTTTACTCTACACAGATGAAGTCCCGCTTGCCTTGGATTCTTGTACCACAAAGGCAAGATCCGATTTGCCTCTTTCGGGCAACTTTGCTTCGCATGGACGAAGTCCTACGTGCCCTAGATTCTCGTAGCACATGGGTGAGATCCAGTTTGACTCTTTCGCATGACTTCACTCCACACGGACAAAGTCCAACTTTCCTTAGATTCTCATACCGCACGGGTGAGATCCATTTTGCCTCTTTCGTGTGACTTTGTCTACATGAACGAAGTCTCTCCTATCTTGGATTCTCGTACTACACGGCTGAGATCAAGTTTACGTCTTCCGAGCATCTTTGCTCCGCACAAACAAAGTCCTACCTATCTTGGATTCTCGTACAGAACATGCGAGATCCAATTTGCCTCTTTCATGCGACTTCACTCCACACAGACGGTGTCCCGCTTGCCCTGGATTCTCATACCACATGGACGAGATCCAATTTACCTCTTTTGTATGACTTCGCTCCACACGAACGATGTTTCACTTGCCCTAGATTCTCATACCGCATGAATGAGATCTAGTTTGCCTCTTTCGTGTGACTTAAGCTTCGCACGACGAAGTCTCGTCTACCCTAGATTCTCATACCGCATGGGCAAGATCTAAATTACCTTTTTCTTGCAACTTCACTCTACATGGCGGAGTCCCGCTTGTCTTGGATTCTCGTGCTAGATAGATGACGGTGTGTGAGTCGATGTCCCAACGTGAGGAGTATAGGGGCTACGGGATTTCATTGCACTTCATCCATATTGCACTGTCACAGCCTCCCCCTCTCTCCCCGTCCCCCTTCTTAATGTTCCAAGCCATGCTTAACCATTCCCGGTCGCCTCTATGGTTGGCCTATAGCCAAACTTGTCAGCGTCAACCCATGAAGGTGGGGATGGTTATGCATGGACTCTTGATTTGTTTTCAATCAACGGGGACATTCACAAGAGTCCACTCAGGCTTCCAAGTTGTTTAAATCCAAGTTTCAATTCATTTCACCTTTGTGCAAAG
This sequence comes from Posidonia australis, assembly GCA_024699735.1. Taxonomy (NCBI): domain Eukaryota; kingdom Viridiplantae; phylum Streptophyta; class Magnoliopsida; order Alismatales; family Posidoniaceae; genus Posidonia; species Posidonia australis. The sequence goes on along the minus strand of JAMKQA010002083.1, from coordinate 24,228 downwards.
ATCATTCACAGCTAGAAAATTGTAAAATCTGGAACACATGTTTGTGCCGCATGTATCCCTCATAGGTTCCCCTCATGTTTCAGTTTCACAAAAAATCTAGTTTAGTACAAAGGATAGGATGTTGATGCTTTCATTCGTTATTTGTTTCAATGATTTCTGATCATCAGTTCCCTGCCTGTTTTATTCATACTTACATTGCATTAAATATCGTACCCACTTAGGCATACATTAAATAACATTTATGTACCTAGCATCCTACATCATGCTTAAGGCATACATTAACAGGAGTACAGTTGTAACGCTCCCCAAACAGATGCTACAAAAACTACACTACTAACTAAAATTAACTAAATTAAAAAGAAAATTAAGCTACTAACTACCCAAAACCTGTGTGCAGCTAGTGGCTCCCATCTACGTACATCAGGCTAGACTGCACTCCAACTGAGCACCTAAAAACATACATTAAAAAAACACACATGAGTGACTTCGAAGTCACCTAGTATGTGCCCACTAAAAACACAATGGAAAGCATCTCAAAAACTATACTCTGGGTTCTCAAAACCAAAATAAAACCCTTTCATAAATCTATCATGAAATCTTCATGCTTTTCTCAAAAACTTTCTCTTTCTGTTATAAAATCTCATGCTCTAATACTTTTCTGGAAATAACTCTGGACTAGACCCTAGTCCAAAACACAAATCTCAAATCTAGCTAAAACACAACTCTTTGGTTGGAACTAGTCCTAAAACATTGTTCTCATCATAGCTAGAATCTAGCCAAAACTCAGAAGCTAAAATCAACTCAATTCTAGCTTAAAACTATTTTAGAATCTCAAATCTGAAAAAAATTTCTAGTGCCACCTTGATCATGGGTAACCTAGCCACAAGCAGTTGGAGAGGCATCAACCTCAAGTTCTTGCACTACCACGATGAAAGTCCCCGTTGTAGACACCCCGATTCTGAGGCGGCTCGTAGGTGAACTCTCTAGAAGATGTTGCTTTGGATACAGCAAGCCTAACCTCATTTGAACTTTATTTGGCATCTTGGTTACCCTAAGCCTATAACAAACGCATGGTCCAATTAATAATTCAGGCAGCTAGATGTAGAGCACCATAATGGAGCACCAATATGGAGCACCATCATGGCGTACCAAAGTGGAGCACTAAGATGGCGCACCAAGGTGGAGCACAAAGCTGGCGCACCAAGCTAGCGCACAGTCAGTTTTCAGGGTACTGCCTGTTGGCTTTCCATCTTTTGTGCCTGTAACCTCCCCCTGCGAATATTCCTCTGCGAATCTACGTAGGACTGTTGATTTCTGAGGCTTTTGGCATCCCAAGGCTTTACATCTTCATCCTCTTTAAAAAGCCATCTATGAGCAACACTTTTGGCTCTCTTGGCAATTCACCCACTCTTAGCAACTAGCACCCTTGCTTTCAGAACACTCCCTTGCATCCCTGAACACCCCTAGCTGCGTCCAAAGCACCAAGGAGAAGACACCTCGAATCACCCAAGGAGTACATCATAGGTATGTCCCCTCTTTACTTCCATGTAGTCTTTGCATGATAATCTGAATGAAGCACACTGCAAACTCAGTTGACATAATATTTTTATGTTGATGTTACTTGCACTCTTTGCTATGTTGATATTTACTTGCACTTTTTGCTGTGTACTTGCACTTTCTTTGCTTAGTTTGGTGTTTATGATGCTTTTTCATGAAGTGCTGTTCAATATTTGTCTGTCATGATGATTGCTTGTACTATGATGTACCCTTTGCATTCCATATCATGTTTCCATGCTATTTAAGTCAACCAGGATACTCCCATGCCTCATAAAAAAAACCATAGGTAGTTGCAGTCCTTGTGAACCCATGAATATGCATAGATAAAGAGAGAATGAAATGAATGTTTTAGATTTAACTATTTAATATGATTATGTTCCCTGGCATTTAAAATAATGATCTGAATAATCAGTTATATAATTACTTACATGCATTTGGCCCAGGCTCTGAAATCAAATCGCAGTCTGTAATAGAGTATCTGGAGTGCACCAACTTGGCGCACTAGGTTGGAGTACATAACTGGCGCACCATCCTGGCGCACTAGCCTAGTCATAGGGTGCAAGTAGCCTGTTTTGCATCATGATTTGCATGCCTTTCTGATTGTTTTGGACTATGATCTTTCTGATGTTTGATCTCTGATATACCATGTGCATTCTTGCATAATTTCATCATATAATAACACTGTTTGCATTAGTTTTACATCTAGTGCATTTGGTTTGCCACTAGGGTCTGGTGAACTTGTTGCCTTCTTGGACTCTTGTTTAGAGAGTTCTTATGCATCAGTCCATGATCCAGAACCAAGTAGCATGGCTGAAATTCATTAGCTTTTATCAGGATAGGAGTTTTTGTGGTCTTGTGTGAGGCTTGTTGCCCTTGAGCACAAGACCCATGTCATGGTGTCTTGGTTTCACTCTTTCCATTATGACTTATGGAAACGGGGTGAATCCATATGTTGTAAGGTTTTCTAGAGGTCTAGAGTACATACTCAAATGGTCTTAAGCATGTTTGCAAGGTTTTATATCGCATAGCATATCAATCTAGTTCACTGTTTGCTTCTGTGATTTCTAGGTCTCACTTTAGTGGCACACATTACTGGCACACCTTACTAGAGCACATAGGTGGCGCACCAGACTGGAGCACCAGTTTGGCACATCAAACAGGCGCACCTACCTGTTTTCAATGCACCAACAGTGACATTTGGCATGATATTTAGCATGGTTCTTGACTTGCTTTGCTTCTGGTTTCCTTTGGGTTTTCTCCTGGACATACCAGGGAGACTCCAGTCTGTTTTCATCCTCTTTTATGCATGATAGCTTACGTTTTGAATGTAGTAAAGCGAGGACGTTAGTCACTCAATATTACTGGATCTATGGTTATATCCGTGCAATATCTTTGTATTGATATTCGATCCATGACTTGAGTGGTCTTTCAGAGCATTAGGACACTCACCACAGTCCTTTTACCCATGTTTAGCATAAGGCACCACTTGCATATAGCGTCGCATTGCATATCACCCTCGGGCCTACAGAAATAGGCTGAAAGCCAACATTTCATATAAGTAAACGAGAAACCCATGAAAGACCGATTTCTCGGGCGCACGGGGGTGCCTAATACCTTCCTCATGCGTAATAGGGATCCTTACCCATTTTCTGGTTCATGATTGACCTTTTCCATTGGTTTTATTGCATAGTTTTAATGCTTTAAAACGGATTTCCTCGTCTCCGGTTTTTAAAGTAGACTAGGTGGCGACTCCTGCATTTTATCATCGTTTTTATTATTTTTGTTGTGACTCCGCTGGTCCTCGCGCATTGAGCCTTCCGCGCCACGCACGAGGCTGTCGCTACCATGGTCACACTCGTACGAGCATACCACTGTCTTGGACAACGGGCCTTACTAATCTTTTCTCTTTTCTTTTCTCATTATACGGAAATGCATTTTTCCAACGTCCCATAGGTGTTTAAGCACTCAAGTCATCTTACCTAGCCCAGCTAACACCAGTCTCTCTGAGAAACCCAGTCTCTTTTCTTGAGTTTCCAATCTCGATATCCATAATTTTGGATGGTGACCGTTATCAATTGGGTCCTGAACCCTAAGGCCACTACCTTACCACCATGTGGATCTACACAGAAATCTCGAAAATCAATTTCTGAAATCATGCATCTTTCTTTGAAATCTCTTTTCTAAATCTTTTCCATTACAGAAATCACATCTATGAAACAACTCTTTTTATGAAACAGCTTTTCTGTAAAATCTTGCTTAAATCTTGATAAATTCTTGTTAAACAATCATGCCCAAAACATACATATAAGGCATTACTTTATTTCTTTGAAAAACTCAAAAAAACTAGTCTGGGGACCTATTTCGACAGACCGAAATCTTTCATTATATTGAAAAGTCCCAAATCTGGAAGTAGCTCAAGGTCCTGGCTCGACAGACTAAAATCTAATAGTCTGCCAAAATCCCCTGATTTGGCATACTGAACCATTCGATATGTCGTTCCAAGCGATTTCTAAAATCTAGCCTCTACCCTATGGCAGTTGTTCACTGGAATTGAGACCTTGGGTGAACCTACTTCGAGTGAGTCACAAAACCTACAAAAAAAAATCTCACTAGTAGCATGCCAAATCTACTTCTATTTGGAACAAGTTTCATCAAAAAGTATGAAACATAGCTTGAGATACAAAATCGGAAGTTAACATGACTCATCTCATCCACTATAGCCAAAATCTCAAAAATCACTCAAAAACTCTTGATAAATCATGGAAAAATTCTCAAATCATCGTACATCCACGATTTCATGCTCATCAACTCATATTCATGATTTTAAACTAAAATCACAACATCCATTAAGAATTTGGAGCTTAAACTAAGAAAGGAATAGAGAAAAGGGGACGCGTACTCAGGGTAAATTTCCAACAATCCCTCTCTCCTCTGGCAACCTTCCCTCTCTTCCCGACGTCCTCCAGTCTCTCTAGACTTCAGCAGCTCTCCTTACCATAGGCGAACACCCTTCTCCTCTCTCTCTCTTGCTTTCTCTTCTTCTTTCTTTCTCTCTGGATTTCCTCTCCGCTCTCTCATTCTTCCCTTCGGTCTACCGCCCCAACGCCATTACCCGCCTCCTATTTATGGCAGCTGCCTGCTTATTGTCGTTTGTCAACAACAAGCGCCAGAAATTTCGGTGGATCTGAGATTCGACATGATGCAAGGTTGCTAGGTGAGAAAGGTGCACAGTGATCGACAGTGCGGGCTGTGCAGTACTATGCTAAGTTGACTCAGCTCCCGTTCTGGTTCCACACACACACGTGGTTACAAAACGTCAAAATACCACACAGTAAGGAAATATTCCAGAGATAAATACCAATAAATTGGAGAGAGCTCAACACAAATCCACATCATTAAACTAACTATCCAGATTACAAGAACATAATTACATCTATTCTAGATAATCTAGACATAGATGTTACAACAATGCATTTACACTACCACACACATGGGCAGAAAAGCATTAAAAGACCGACTCGTTGGACGCACGAGGGTGCCTAACACCTTCCCCGTGCGTAACAGGAGTCCTTAGTCTCTTCTTTGCTCGCGATGACCTATGTGTTTGTCCATTAACATTGGAGTCTTTCGTTTTATTTCTTTGCTCAATATGTGTGTTTTCCTACTCGATTTTCCTTGTCTTTTGATTTTAATAAACTAGGTGACGAGTCTATTTTTCTTATCCTTTCTCTATTTTCACCTTTTGTTTTTCTTCGTGACTGCATGGCTTATGTGGACTTGTTCCGCACACTCCGGGGTGTCGACCCTCACCACGCGTATGGTCACAGTACTGACACAAAGACACCTAAACTGTTGATTGATAGGAATGTAGTCGTTCATGAATCAGTTCTACTTTCTTCAAAGGAAGGTTATATTGCTTCTATTGATATAAGTTCTCAGGAAAATGTCTTCAAGCATATAGAGCTAGAAACTGAACATCCACAACCTGTTGCAATTGATACTCAAGATGGTGAGCTTGTAAAGGATGAAGCAGTTAAAGAATAATCATATAGCATTACCAAAGGGAGATCAAAGAGAACAATGAAGTTAAATCCAAAGTATGCTCATTCAACTGTTGTATATGCTCTTTCAATGGTAGAAGAAACCACAGATGGAGGTGAGCCCTCTTCCTATACTGAGATCATTTTTACCTATGATTCGTCATCTTGGTTGTTTGCCATAAATAAAGAGATAGAGTTTCTTCAAAGGAATGCAACTTAGACCTTAGTAGATCCATCTAAAGAAAAAAAGATTATTAGCTGTAAGTGAGTGTTTAAAAGAAAGAAAGGCACACATTGAATCACAGATACAAAATATAAAGCTTGTTTAGTTGCTAAAGGCTATAGTCAAGTTGAAGGTATTGACTACAATATTATCTTTTCACCTGTTGTGAAACACTCTTACATTCGTATTTTGTTAGCCTTGGTAGTAGTCTATAATATCGACTTGGAGCAACTACATATGAAAATGACTTTTCTACATAGAGAATTTGATGAACAAATTCATATGAAGTAGCTTAAAGATTTTGTGATTGAAAGAAAAGAACATCAAGTTTGTTTAGTAAAGAAGTCACTATATGGCTTTAAGCAATCACTAAAGTAATGATACAAGATGTTTGATGCTTTCATGGTTACATACAAGTATCATAGAATTAGTTATGACGGTTGTGTTTACATGAAGAAACTTGATGATGGCTCTTTTATCTATTTGCTTCTATATGTTGATGACATGTTGATTGCAACCACTAATAAACATGAGATTTGCAATTTGAAAGTCTTATTGAGTAGAGAATTTAAAATAAAGAATTTATGACTATCGAAGAAAATTCTTGGTATGAAAATCTATAAGGCTTGAAAGAATAGGAAGTTGTATAATGAACAACTACTAAGATCAGAGCTTTTGCAGACGTCTGCTAGCCTGTAGATAACGAACATCTGCTTCATTTACAGCTCTTTAAATTTGAATCTAAAGATTCAATGAATGTCTACTGTAGACGTCCATTGCGATAGGCTACAAAGATACAATCCTGTTTTAGGATTTTGTAACTTGTAAAAAACTTAATTTTTTAACTTGTAAATATAGATGACGGCGACTACAATTCTCCTAAGTACGTTTCTCGTCATTGTACTCCTAAAATCTAGTTGATTTGATCTCCTCTTCGTCTGTGGACGTAGGTTTTGATCGAATCACGTAAGATATTGTGTTTTCTTATTGTGTTTCTTCTTCTATTATCCTATTTTCTTCTTCTATAAAATTTGATCGTTGATTTGTGCGATTCTACATAATATCTATACATTTTCAATCTATTTTCCACATTACAATCCATATTTTATAATCCAAGGTATGTATTACATCTACAATAAGTTGGTGTGTTTCTTCTTTTTCTTATCCTATTTTCCTCTTTCATGAGCTTTGATTGTTGGTTTGTGTGATTCTACACAATATCCAAACGTTTTCGATCTATTTTCCAAATTCTACTTATTAAATTGAATAAAATGATTTTGTCGTAAATTCAACTCAATTAATGAATAACATATGATCTACTGACCAATCAACAAAATCATAGAAATAGACAAAAAATCGATAAAATCACATTTGGAATTCCATTAAAAACTACATGGTAGAAGAAATCTCAATCGGTGGTTCAAAGACTGCATGCTCCTCCTGAGGTTCAAAAACATATTGCCTTCTCGTTACCTACTCAGGGACCCATGCAGCGCATATTTATGTACCAAACAGTCTTAGGCGGAGATGGTGCAAACTTGCACGTGGACTGTTTGGATCTCAAACCACTTTTGCAAGGTAGACGAAATGTAGCAACGGGAAGCTTTCTGCTCGGCTGCCTTCTCTCTCTCTTCCTATTAATCTCCTGCAGTCCTCATGTGAATTTCAAGGAGCAAGAAGCAGCAGCTGCTTTAGGATATCAATGCTCAATGTCCCGTTGCGAAAAGATGTTCCTACGAGATCTAGAAGAGAAGCGAAAAAGAAAATAAACAAATATTTACGTGATTTGATAAATTACCTACGTCCACGATCATATTAACATTTCTACTCTCGAGATCAAAGAATTACATATTACAGAAGACTGTCCATTTTATATAAAAGAGAACTACGACGTTATGGTAATCGGTTGATCCAAGATTCAGCATAATCAGGTTCTACATATCCAACAATTTCCTACTTTGAGACTTTATCTTCTAATCAATGAAATTCTTCTGTAACTTCTTTCCTTATGTTCTGAGTGATATTTTTAGTACGACGTCTCCCTTCCTCAAGTATTTTGGAGACCAACTAAAGTCATACATAACCTCAGTTTCTGAGTTAGATCTGTAGACCCAATATTCAAAATAATTAGGCTCCACCTCCACATATCCAACATGTCCATGTATTCTTTAACCACATAATCTAATTAGACTGCAATCTTCAGTATGGCCACCATTTTACAGGCCTCTACAGCGCTACGAACAATGAATTACTGCATTAGGATGCAGAACCTGCGCCTGTATGGGTGCCACAGAGATCTAGTTTTGGTATGTTGTAGCATCATATTACATGTTAGGGGTAAGTGAGAGCAGTCAATGGGAGATGGGTGCAGAATACAACAGCAAAGATGAGGATTTTTCTCAGCTCAACTTATATCAGGAATCGTTAACCACAGAAAATTGAAAAAGGAATTTGTTTTGTCATGGGCTTTTAAATCTTGTTGAGAAGAAGGTGAAGGCATGGAAAGTAAATACACGTGTAATTCAAAAATATTGGATACACAGTGCCCGGCAACAAGAAAAGAAACATTATTCGAGTCATAGTTCTGAATCACATTCAAGAGAATGTCAGATTTGAATCATCTCAAGATGCAGTAGTTACTGTTTCACACCTGCGATCTTCATCTCGTTACCCATATATCCAAGTTAGGACCAGCTACAGTCATATCAATGAGTATCACGCCTCATACTGCAAATCTTAATGTAGATGTTCGAAAAATCAGCATTATAGTTTTTAAGTCATTTAAGTTGAGATTTTGGATGATTTTAAAGTATAGTTTCCAAACTCCAGAAACTTTCAAATCTTTGACCCACTTCAGCTTAATTTATTTGAGTTTGAAGTTAATTCTATCACTACAAATTTTAAGTTTTAAGTCATTTAAGTAGGAATTTTGGATAAGTTTTAAATGTAGTTCCCAAGAAACTTTGAAATATTCAAACCACATGGGTGGAACTTTATAGGATCCGGATCTAAAAGCTTAGTTGGAACGCTAGAGGGGAAATCTTGCTTCAACAATTGAAATGATAAAGTAAATTTAATTACTACAAACTTAAAATTGTATGTCGTTTAGATTTAGATTTTAGATGAGATTTCAATTTAGTTCCCAATTATCTAGAGACTTTAAAATTTTAAGCCAGGTAGACTTATATTTTATTAATCAAGCATAGTGGGGGAATAGATATATCATGAATTCTAGGAAAAGATAAAGCAATCAAAAAGGCAGCCCACGACCACGAGTGCACACATGAAAAGCTACTTAACTACATTTTGAATTGAACAGTGCTGATGGAATCCACTAATCCAAGGTTGTTAGGATCAAGATCCCAATTATGATCAATGAGACCCTTGTTAGAATTAGATCAAAGATCATAAGATTCTAACGTTTAATAAATACATGTATAACTTATTTTTTTTTCAAAATCTAAAACTTCTTTACAATTACATGTTTTTTTTTTTTGTAAACGGTAATCTATTATCAAGTAAGCCAATACAGACAAGTATGAAGTATTTTGTGCTGAGAAATTATTACATTTCACGGAACCATAGTTCCAGCAAATAAAAGCAAGATGTCCAAAAGACAGTAAGAAGAAACATAGCCTGGAAATAAGCAAAATTACTACGACTAATAGGATGTTAGTCATTGTATGAGATTGTCCTCCAAGAAAGCAGGAGTTGAAACATTGCTTTCCCATTCCTGCTGGTCATTTTTCGGAGCCATTGGGTCAAGTTCCATGTCTCTGTTCTACTGGAAAGTCGAAATTGAATGCAGAACTTCATTTTTTTCAAATCCTGTACCCAGACACTCTATCCAACAGTGAGTCAAGGAGATTATGTCATTAATAATCATACTGGTATTTTTATAAAGTCTCCTAAAAATTCTGTTATTTCTTTCCTTCCAAACAGACCAAAGTAAAATTTGGACAAAAGTATGAGAACCTTTTAATGAAATTTCAAATTTTAACACAGGAGGAATATAGAACAAATCTGCTATTGAGAGAATAGCAGGATACAATGGACCAATAGTAAAAGCATTCCAAATAGAATAAGTAAAAGGACAGTATAAGAAGAGATGAATAACAGTTTCACTAGATTTATTACAAAAAATACATAGATTAGAGCCAATCCATCCCCTTTTGCAAAGGTTGTCTTTGGTCAAAATTTTATTACAAATAACCAACCACGAAAAGAGTTTTATTTTAAGTAGCACCCAATAGTTCCATATTTCCCTAAGATACTTAAATCTGAGGCCGCCATCATTTAATATAGCATAGTAGGATTTAACAGTAAAATTATTATTGGTAGATTTCCAAATAATTGTATCTTCATCATCAGTTAACCCGGTGTTGTTGAAAATTCCAATTAGATTTTCTAATTGAGCATGAAGAGCTCCAGCATCAGTTTGTGTCAACGGGTTAGAGAAAAGTTTAATGAAATTTGTGCTAATAGTCTCAAAAACCTTTGTAACAGAGGCTTGTTTAAATTTTACCCTTCTAAAGATATCAGGTAAGATATCTTTTAGTTTTACACCATTCCACCATCTGTTTTCCCAGAAGACAGTGTTTTTCCCAGTATTTACATAATACAAGGTAAAATCATTTATAATATCGAAGCTTTTTTTGATTTCTAACCAAAGAGGTGATGATCTACCATTGGAGACATTAAGGAGAGCATCCGGCCCTTACTTATGTTGAAAGAACTCAAATAATAATAATGAGCTCAAAATCTATTAGAATTTGAAGAGAGTACAATAGGTATTGCTCTGAATTTATAATCGATTAATGTTGGCATTGATGGTTTGATGATCCAATGATTAAGTTTTATAAAAGCAATAGGAAGAATCGCTCATATACCGATGAGTGAGGCTTATTTGGGTCATGTTATAAATGCTTTAGCCAACCTATTAATAGCTGAGGTGAAATTTCATCGTCTTAAGCTCACTTAAGTGAATTTCCTTCACCCCATGTTATTTCGAGATGTTCCACATGAGCCTCTTTGAACCAGTCTTATTAATATCGATCTCGTGACGAAGATGATATTGTGACAATAGAGTGGATCTCGTGACTATAGTGAGGGATTGGAGCAATGGTGGAGAGGAACTAGCGACGACGACAGTGACAACGAAGACGAAGATCTCGTAGCAACGAGATTTGATAGTGAAAGAGAAGAGCGGCAGCAGTAGAGAAGATCAGCAATGACATATTTCTCAAGCCCTTGTCTTAAGAAATAAACAATGGTTGAGGCTTTTATAAAACCTAATGCCATTTATGACTTTTTAATGTGAAAATTATCTAAAAGCTAATGTCATCATATTTATTACCAAACATAATTTTATTATTATAAAATCTCACATTCACATTCTCAAATCATGTTTACAAAAGCCAAATTCAGAAGTTGAGTCTTATAAGAAACTAGTAGAAATGCCTACCAAACGCTAAGTAAGATACGCATCTAGGATCAAGATCCATATGAGATTCCATTGTTTAAAGAGTCAACTTGGATTATTTTCATCATATCTAGATCCCAGATTGTAAGATTCTTAGATTAAGATCGAGATTTTAATAACCTTTCATTAATCAATTATTTGGAGATTCAAATTGGTACAGGTGCTTGATTTTATCTAATGTATAACGCATATGCATGGTTTGTCCTTCTAGAGATCCTTGCCGTACCAAGAATCTTGCAATTCAATAGTGTCGTTAGGAATGCAGCACACAAGATTTTCTTCCCAAAAAGGAGATTTGTGTTCCTAATCAATGCAGTTTGGAATATCATTAACTGTTTGAGAGAGATCAATACAAAGAACATCGCAAAACTATAATTTAGTAACAGTTACAGCTTCCCACAGCAACAATCTTTTTCAGTTCCACGTACTACTAATCATAAAGCAGACAGCTGAAATTACACCGACCCGACTAATAATCTCAAGGATCTCTACCTTTTTCTTTATCAGTTTGTTGTTTCAGATTCTTCCAGATTTCAACCTTTATACACATCTTACTTATGTTGCACGAGTGCTGATCTCTGATAGTTAACAAGATCTTTACAGATTTTGTTAGTATCATTTTGGGGCGGTAGATTGAGATTTCTGCCAAATACTGGACCCTTATTCTCAATTGTGAGGTTCGCAGAGGTCTCCAGAAGATATCCTTCATCAGCCATGATCTCTTTTTGCCCATCCAACTCGTAAAATTTCTAAGTATCAAAGCAAGGAGTCTAAAAGCACTTCGTCCCACTGAAATATCAACTCATTTTCAAACTTCTGCAGCACAAACCGCTCCTCTTGGGTTATAAGACTAGTTACTGTGCATATCTCTTCCGAAAATGGTTTCCTGCCAGTCCTTCCAGCACGATGGAGATAGTCAACTGCTGTCTTGGGGAGATCAAAATTATAAATATGTGTTGTCTCTGGAAGGTCCACTCCTCGGCCTGCCAAGTCTGTCGCCACTAGAAGACAATGACCTTGTCTAACTTCCTGCATGAATATGTAACACCATTTTAAACGGTCTACCAACATCAACAAAATAATCCACCCATAATTTTAGAGTGATGCATGAACATTTCATGTTATATGATACATGCACAATCCACATGACTTATTTTCTTTCTTTGTATAAAGTTTAAATATTATTGGCTTTGTAAATAATGTATCTTAGGTAGTTTCCATGTGAAAAATTTATATCGTTCAAAATAACTTAATAATTCCATTAAAAATGGAATCTTACTCTGTAATATAAACTTCTACGCAATAAAAACTCACCAATAATGAAGTTGCTCGGGCATTAAAATTCATATCTTCTTCCAGGAGAAGTACCTCTAAGCCATCTCTATAAGAGGACTTCAGGAATTCAATAACTAGAGTTGTTTGCGGGAGCTCTCCAGCTCTTTTTGATTTCTCAGACTACAAGGATGGACAAACAATTCAGTTCCAGGAGAGCATAATAACAAATAAAATGCTGAACTATGCACATTTTGAATAAATGTCCTCCATACACGAATTTGAGACCACACTGTAATCTGAATCTGAAATTTACTCATGGGAAGCATTTGCTCTCTAAAGCAACTACCCGAAGAATGATATATGCAGCTCACAACTTTGAAAAGATTGAAATTCATTTACCCTAAACTTTTTTTTATTTGAGTTTAAGAAGCCAATTAGAAGTGTCAAGGTTTGAATATCATGCAGCTAAAGGAGATATAGATGTAGTAGCCACAGACAAAAGCTACTGAAAAAGAAAAAGACAAGGTATTTAGTGTCAACAGCACGATTTAATTCATAATCCTCTTCTACGCTTAATGATCTTTATCCAGATTGAGGATCCTCAAACCACATGAGGTATATTGCTGAAAGGTCATAAAATGCTTTTCTTTAAATACCCATTTATTTTAGCATTTTTGTAAAAATACAAATAACATGAGGTGAATAGATAGTAGAAAACAAAAACAAATGGAGCGGCAAAATAATTCATACTAGGATATCAATGTTTCCATGCATCAAGATGTTCTTGACTATCAATGGATTTTCAGTAGAAGCACTACTTCAAACGTGGTATATAACAACTTAACAAGGCAAAAATGAGGCAGCATGTCCCGTGTAGCTAATTTGGCTGTATGAGACATGCTGTTTTTCATATTTGTTTTCAAAATTAAAAATCAAAATATATAAATGTTTAATCTACCTAATGATAAACAACATATCAAAATTTCATAATATTTTGAGTTTTTTTACCATTGAATAGAAATTGTAAGTTTAAATATTTTAGATACATATCCGGGTCTCACCATTGAAAAGTTTTCTGTTCCCCTTTGCAACTTGTTACTGCATGACTAGACTTTCGGACCATATGATTATATGAACGGAGCACAAATTTGTTTCGGCCCAAGATTGAAAATGTCAACTAGGAAATATAACAGTTATCACCCAAATATATCAATCAAGTAGCAGAGAGAGACATAGAGAGAGAGAGAGAGATCCCATATAACTTGTAACTCCTTAATTGACTCTTTTGATTTGTAATATACAGGACAGACAATGAGAGAGAGAGATCCCATATAACTTGTAACTCCTTAATTGACTCTTTTGATTTGTAATATACAAGACAGACAAAAAGAATTTGATAGAAATCTATTCAGTTTCTGGTACAGTAGAATAGGAAAACTATAAGCACCATAAAAATAGTGCCTATACTTACTAATGTACATCCAAACTATAAAAGAACACAGAATGTATGATAATGAAAGTCACAAATGTGACTCACAATAAATTTGTTTATTTATGGAAGATGTTCATTGAAGATGAAGATTAGATGAAGTTGAAGACTAAACGGACTCTAATATCCAAAAATCGTATACACCCAGAACAAGAACGACAATTGGGGAGAAAGGAATAAAAGAGAAGGGAGAAGGCAGGGCTAGCAAATAGGAGCTAACGTTGGAAGTAGACCAACTTACACCCCTCTGTAACTCCTATCAGTCTGATCCCTGATTTTTGGCCCCAAAGAAGATTCAGCTAGATGAGGGAAATCCAAAAACAAGTTGTTCTTAGAATTTGCTTCCATAGTGCCAGTAAGAACCACCTTGGAATGGTTTGTTATCACTAACCAGCATGGTTCAGAAAGTCAACATATGTCAGCGAAATTCATATATGTAGACACGATTTTATACTATATTCCCAAAAATACTGTATTTCGGTCCCCCATGTCGGCCGAGAAGACCCGTGTCAACCATGTCGACCGACATAGGGTATTTTTTGCATTGAGTCTTGCCAAGTCAACCTGGTGAGTTGGCTTTTATTCCTGGAAACCCAACCTCTTCTCATTTTCACAATCCTTGTGCTTCCTCCTCCTTGCTATTGGTTGCTCCTCCTCTTTGTTTTTAACTTGTTGCAGCTTATTCCTCCTAACTTAATGTTGGGAATAGAATACAAATCTGTATACCCATAGGACACAAATCCCCATGGACTCTACGAAGTGGCAACATTTCTCTCCATATTGAATGTTGTAAGAACTCTTCATTTTTAACATATAATAAGCATTTCAAGGTATGATTTATACATTTATTAAGTAATTTTAGGTACTATTTTTCAAAATATTTATATTAAGTCTATATAATATGTTTTAATGTGATGTACGTTTAAAAATTGGATTTAAATAGTCCTAGATATAGATTATTACTGACTTTAGTTTATCCTAGAGTTTCAAATCAAAACTTGAAATTTTTGTTAATTTTCATGGATTTTCATAAATTTACTATATTTCTACCAACATTTCCACTTATGTCCAACACATTTTCTATTTTATCATCATTTAAAACCATGCTCGCCAACAACCATAATCCACCAAATGACAAATGATCGAACAACATGACTAGCATCCAGATCTTTCTATGGTCACTCACCCTAAAAGTGGGGTATGGTCGTCTCCCATGGTATTGAATTTGTAAAACTACCGAAATATTTTGCAACAGGATGTCCACAAAATTGTTGGGCTTGCAGTTTTACTTGTGCAGACAACAAATTCTAGTTGTGAATTCAGTTAACGGTTTATTAAACATAACAAGATCTATATAACTAATTTCCTATAATTGCACTGGTGATGAACAAAAGAATAATGGAAGGAACCAGACCTGATCTCCAACAAAAATTATGGCAGACTTCGGTGCATCATTCTGCAGAAGTGATAGCAAAGTGTGCAGCTTTTCATGTTTTCTAGAGATCTGTCTAAATAGAAAGTATCAGCTTACAAGTTTCACAAAAAAACCCTATACAACAACGAAGAATTTAATTCTAACTCTACAGAAAAATAAGCAACTAAAAGTGCAGAAAAAGAATTGTGATTGTCAATATAAAAGGGTACAAGGTGGGCAAGATTGTGGAGATTGTCCAACAAAAAAAGTAGACAATTACAGGAGACAGGTGCTAAAGCACAACCATAATCAAACAAAGTTTGAGCCCAAGAAGACTCACCACAAACTTGTGGCATAAGTTTGAAGGCATGGGCTCCACTGGATTCACATGGATGTGAACTGCATCACTCTGGTATAGAAAAAGGGAATTGTCTAAGTTACATTTTACTGGACACTGAATTATCACTAAATGACGACAAATTTAAATTTTGGATGACTAAAAATGAAAATTGCATCAGCAAAACCTTGGTCCATTTCTGCTGTATACAGTCATACAGGAAATGGTTGTGCTGGGGAATGGATGCACTGGCAAAAATGGTCTGGCGGCTGTTTATTGTTGAGTATGAAGTCAAGAGCTTTCGAAGAGAGTACACTTGTTTTGATGAATGAAACATAAAATCAACCTGTTACAAAATAAATAGGTCGTATTTGATATAAATATAGTGACACCATGACTTCCTGTATGCCAGCAAACTTCCAAAGAAATATCAACGAAGACAACAATGACAAAGTCTCTTTATCTAGAATGTCCATTATATACACTGCAGTCATTTAGAAACCTCAAGATCCAATATGGCATTACAGCTTATGCAAACAAATTACAAAAAGAAAATGTGAATGACGTTATATTAGCTCAGATCTAGGAACCTAATAATGAAGTGTATTCCAGCCAGTCGGCTCAAATGTTCAAGGTTCTAAATAAAATTACAAAGCAAATGAGAAACAAAAACAATAAAAAGCTAAAGCAGTATACCAATCTAAAGGGTGCAGACCCCAGAACAGCAACTTGATATCCCCAAAAGAGAGAGACTGAAAAGTGAAAAACATTCAAAAAGTGTGGACGATTACCTCATCAATTACCAGAACCTTCAATGCTTCAAGCTTAAAAATGTGCTTCTCAAGCATTTGGCACAAGCTTCCTATTGTAGCGACTACTATTTCAGGAGGCTCAGCCTATACAAGCAATGGAAATGAAATGAATCAGATTCTGCAAATGGATGTAAAAGAAAATAAAATTCAGAATCATTACTGCAAACTTTTTTAGTTGAAATATATGAATAATTCATCCACGAAGAAACTAGTAGTCAAAAATATGATAACTTGATAATCTAAACTGAAATACCAAACAGGTTCATTCTCCTGGGACAAATCATCATATTATTTTTCAAATATAATGAGTAAAAATGCTAGTTCAGGGTGTGTTGTATATTTATACTCTTTCCAAATTAGGTAATATTATGTGTTCCAGGAAAGCATCCACAGAAGCCAAAACAAAAAAGAATGGACGTGATCACACAATCAAGAATGATTTAAAACTTTGTATAAAAGGTCCTTGAATGAATCTGTGAAGTCGAGACCTAATAAAATAAATAACCCAGAAGTGTCACAAAAGACGGATGGAAAACGAAACCGAATGTACCTGATTTTTAGCATGTACAACCATCAAAACAGAGAACAAAGCAGGACTCAACAAAGCAAAAAGTCTCATGTTCAGAAACTCTTTGACACCTTTCACTGTGCAAAATATAAAAATGTCAAATGAAAATTCTTCCCATTTGGCAGAATAGAAACACTAGAGAGCAGATAATACATTGAGCGACATACAAAAGTTTAAAGTAGACAGGTTATAAGACAGAAGTAACTGAAAATGAAACATACTTAATCAAACATAATAAGGCAATGTCAAAGACCCAAGTGTGAGAAAAAAACACTTAGAACAAATTAATCAAGTATACAAGTGCTAACTCTTGTTACACATTTATCCCTGGTAGTGATAAAACTTTCACATTATCACAAAGCCAAAGAGAAGAAAAGAAGGGAAGTGATTGCACAATCAAGAACCATCTAACAGGTATTTTATAAAAGAAATCAGAATGATTGGGATGACGCTAGATAATAAATGTGGAAGTATTCAAAACAAACCACCACAAGTTCACAGTTCAAAATAAAATATTCTATCATGGAAGAAATACTAAAACAATTGAGAAAAACTTGGACATTGTCAAAGACATGGTGATGTCAAGTACACCAGAGAGTAATTTTGATGTAAAGAAGCATTCCTGCTAGACCATCTAACAGACAAACATCGCACTTCTAGAAATTGAAGATATACTATTGATATATTTGCTAAGTGGCATGCATGAATATCCTTTTATATAGGAAATGAAAGTAGCATCCTTAATATCATGATATACATTACCAAATAAAACATCATAATATACACCATCGCACAATAGAATAGGAAGTTCAAGGACTGTCAATCAATTCATTAATTGTTTATAAGTAACATAAAAGTGACAGAAAAGGCAGACACACATTACATAATTCTGGTTAGATCCAATTCCATTTGAAAAAGAAGATGACTTTCGATGACTAAGAGAATCCTGCCAATAAGGATTATGCAATATGCAAAGTAAAAATATTAAGCAATCAAAAAGCTTAGGTTTTAGAATATGATCAAGAATGATCTTGTCATGTACTGCTACAAGAAAACAACCAGGTTGCGTTTATCAAGCCAGAAAAATCGCAGTTGAACCACCTCTAGGACATTGTAAATAGTTTCATAAACTGCTTGTGACAATCACTTGCTCAGATTGTACCCTAATATAGATATCCAGCAAACTGGAACCATAACAACAAAAGTTTAAAGAAAATTTTCCAAACCTTTAACCAACGTTTTTGTCTTCTTAGCATCCCTCCGTCTAACAAAGCCATAATAGTACATGTCTTTTGTGTTGTATCAAAACCTGCTGGCTTTGCCGCAAGTATTCGAGCAACCTTAGTGACCTTGTCGAAGTCCCAACAACAATATATAAGAAATTAATTAAGGAAAAAACTGCATGAAGTGCTTCTATTTTATACAAAGTATTGATGTGATCTTATTTTACCTGCATGCCAAGTTCCCTTGTTGGCACCACTATCAATGCCTGCACGGCAGATCGTTGAATGTTTATGGCTGAAAATATTGAAAGCAAGTATGCCAACGTCTTCCCTGAACCTGTCTAGATAGCAGTAAATTAGACTACAACATCACCACATAAAACTGTATCTATTTGTGATTCTAATGGTACACATGACACTTCCAGAAAAAACAGTTCTCATGAGGCTCCACAATAGTTAAAGCTCCAAACTTCAACCATATTATTCATGTAGACAACAATGGCAACAACCATGCCTTATCCCTTTATGAGGGTCTGCAACATGAATCCTAGCTCATTCATTTGGCTAACAGGCCTGAGAAAATGGTCCAGGTGTCCAAGATGGCTTGGTGAATTTTTAATTAAGAATCCTTTTAATACAGAAGACACAGAATAACTGAAATGCACATGTCCAATGCCAGCTAGTCTAAAAGTGTCGTCCTCTCCAGAAACTCTATAATATGCACAAAGACAAATAAGCAGGAACTTACAAATACAAGAATTCTAGTTCACTGAGAAAGAGGCACAACTTTACACCAACAGTGTTTTCTAAGAAGCCAACATAAACCTAAAGAATACAAAGTACTCCTTAAAAAAGAACTAGTTCACTCCAGTCTAGCACTGTGACTTACGCAACTCATATCCACTTCGAATTCTTGAATATTCTAGCATTATTCAAGTCATCATTGAAAACTCAGATTCATTTAATGCTGGAAAGCACAGGAACATCATAATAAGATGACAAACTATAATTGAATACATAACCGACAGGATAGGTTGCAAAGCTTCCCATTCCTGCATTCTTTTAACAGATAATTGCATGAGTGCAGGCAAAATAATTAACTAGTTATGCCCAAGAAAATCATAGGAGACACCAAGGAATTTGAGAATACTTGCATTGACCAATGCAAAACCTTTAAGAAAACATAAAATACTCAAAACTAGTCACTAGTACATCTAAATAACACCTACAGTAGAGATGTTCTTGCATCATCATTCAACAGCTGTAAACATTAAACTTGATAATTGTCTATGTTAAACAAGTAAACTCCTCAACAAAGAGTTGCAATCTAACTGTAAAAAAATTAATTGTAGGATACAACCATGTAACAACGATACAACAATGCTATAAACCTTCAAGTTCTTACAAATATTAAAGGTTTCATAGTCACAAATGCTCAGTTACAGTTCAATAGAACTTTGAGGAAACATTTGGTTCAAAAACATGAAATAACCTGAGCATGTAGAATACAGTCCCTCCCAGAGAGCAAAATTGGTAAAGATTGTTTTTGAACATCAGTAGGTATAATATAACCAACTTCTTCAGCCCTGCAGCACAGGATAATAGTGGCTAACAATTGTTAACATTCCACTAAAAGTTGAATAACATAACTAATGGTGAAAAATAAATCAAAATTAGATTTAAAAAAGTGTACTTTTTTTTGAATGACATAGTGATTGCCCCTTGAACCCACCATCCATGAGACCCAAAATCAAAACCACCTTAACCCATTTTCCCGAAATGAACACATTTTCTGATGTCCATGGGGTTCAAACCTCCAACCTCTTGTACCATCACAAAGAGGCTTTAGCATTTAAACAAGTGATTGCAAGGGGAAAAATGTACTACTATATTTACTTCTTAAATAATAAGAAAATGTAGGAATATGAATATGACGTGAGTTGTTTTTTCACATTTAGACAATTTCAAGGAACCTCATATTGGCTTTGCTACTGTAAAATAACATATTGTATGCAGATCGATTGTAGGCATATTGAAGAACATGACAAGTTGCAACAAGGATACATGCCTTATGTCCATGATAATTGCATTAGTTCTTGATCATCATCAAGAATTTCAACAAGATTGGCAAGGAACTGTGAGTATTTGCTTCATTGCTAAATCATCCAAGCCCTTAAAACATAGCATCTTCTAGTGGCACATCACTACTTCTATACATCTGTTACTCCTCATTTACTTCTCTTCATTATGGTTTCGCTCCCACTTTCGGGCTAGCAAAACAACCTCAAAACCGAATTCAGCAGCAAGCCGAAACAAAAGTTTCTATCCTTCATTTGATGTGAAATTCCTCATGTGTAAGCCTCTCTTAGACTATGGTTTACTTAAGCCTATCTGTCCCCATGGTTTAACCTGTTGCTTTTTCGCAGGTTACAAAATTTTGTTTCCGTCCAGAATAACCTCCCAATTCTTGCAATATTGGTCTGCCGGCTAAATTCCATGATTCCATCTTCACTTGTTCGTTGTACAGTTTTTTTTTTCTTTTGTTCACATCAATTTTAGCATCCTAACTTCATGACTACATAAATATGATCGTGTAATTGGTATTAAACAATTTATGTACAGTTCCAATAGACTCCCATTCGAGAGCTTTTTTTTATTATTTAATTGTAAAGACCATTTGATGCATCTGCAACTACCAGTCGTCACAACATAACATGCCATCAAAAACCCATAACCAGGTGAACTAAACAAGATGAAACCAATAAGAAATGGATCAACTTTAATGCAAACAGGATCATAGAATCTAAAGATCTCAACTTTGGAATTACTGAGACCGAGAGAGGGAGAAAAAATCGATTTTTTTCCATCTAACAAGTTTCCAAACAAAGAGAGAGAGAGAGAGAGAGCTGGGGGCTAGTGGAACGGAGTGCGGAAAAAGGAACTTGCTTTTGGAGAACTTGTTCCGGGACACGTCCTCCGCAGATTTCACGAATGGAAACCGTAGTGGCAACAGCAGGAGCGTCGGCGGCGATGCGGCTAGTTGTTCCACACGGGAGAGAAGCGGATGATGATGATGATGATGACGACGACGACCTGGGAGACCGGAGAGCGCGGCGGAAGCGTGGACTGGAGACTGGGATGGAGTTGGGTTGCAAATGTTGAACTTGAAAGGGCCTGGCGAGAAAGAGACGAGACGAGAAATGGGTGGTGGTTTCCCAAAACCGAGAAGGAACTGGGAAGGAAGCCATGGCTGCAGAGGTAACCGTGGACTGGAGTAAGGAGTTCTGCAGTCTTGTATACCTTCCAAAGAAAATGCCCATAACCGTGTAAACACAGTAAATAAATACTAAATCCGTACGGACCTAGACCGGTTGGGTCTGATCCGTCCAAATAAACGGGTCAGGTCAGGTCAAGTCGGGTCAGGTCAAGTCATTGGACCGATCCATGGACTAGACCGGAATGGGGTCGGGTGGGTCTGTTTATTAGATCAATTTTTTAATAACAAATTTATTTATTATTAAATAATTAATGTATATATTAAAAAAATTTGAAAAGATATTCAATATTTTACATTAACAATTATTATATTAATATAAATTAAAAAAAATATTTATTATTAAATAATTCGTGTATATTGTATATATCAAAAAAACTTGAAAAATACATCAAATATTCTATTGAAAATATATTAATATATTTTTACAAAAGAAATATTAAAAATATTAATCAATTTACATTTTTACATTTATAATTATTATATTAATATGAATTAAAAAATTTACAAAAGAAATCTATTCATATTCTTTAATCAGGAGTAGAAACTCTCGTCCCTGTTGAAGTTGATGTCTCTTCCTCGTTCAATTCATCGTTTAAATTTAAGTTTTGTAAACGATCAACTACATCATACCAATCTTTCAAACAGATAGAGACTTCTACAGATTTTTCAGATAACTTACATCTTTTATTACTTAAAATTCTTTTTCCAGCAAAAAATGCAAACTCCGACACCACAATAGACGTCGGAATCGTTAGTAAATCTTTAACCATTCTAGAAACTATAGGAAACTTAACAGCTGTACTAGACCACCATTTTAATACATTTAAGTTATCCATTTTAATATCACTAAACGCAAACTCACATTCTAAATAATTTTCTAATTCATTACTAGTTGTTGATTTTACATATTTTCCCTTTTTTTTCTTATTTAATCTATTCCAAAATGAGCTGCTGCTACCACTACTATGTATTCCTACAAAACTAGATATATGTGCACTATAACTACTTTCACCATAATTTGTAACATAATCTTCTAATAATACATAGAAGGTTTCCTTAATTTTATTATTATATTCATCTATTTTTCATTTTCATTCATATTACAAAAAATATCATCTATAAGTATCATACAATTAATTAATCTATACCTAAGATTAATGATTAATGCTAAGCATGCTCACATTGGAAGCTCATCCCAATAACTATTATATTTTTATTCCATCACTTGAATAATATATTCAAATTTTGTGAATTGTCTATATTGTTTAAAAGTGTTTATAATATTAAATAAATTAACTAAAACTAGAGAACTAGTAGGATAATATTGACCAGATAATTGATTAGTTACAGTGTAAAATGGTTCTAAAAATGCATGAATTAGGCTAGCATTATGTCAATCTTCATCATTTAATAAATAATTAGATCTTGAATTATAATATGTTGTAATTATAATGCTATATAATAAACATGAAGTTAACATATCATATATTGAATCCCATCTATCTTGAACATTTAATTTAATTTTTTTAGCTTTTAAACCTTGTTTTGCACATAAGTATCTAAATTCTTGAAATCTTTTAGGTGATGTTTGAATAAATAAAATAGTTGCTCTTATATTTTTTATATAAAGTCTAATGCAATCTATACATTCTTATACAATTAAATTTAAATTGTGACAACAACTACAATGAAATAAATCACCATTTAATACAAGTTTTAAATTTATTTTTAATATTTCTACTGCAACATTATTATTAAAAGTACTATCAAAAGATATTGTATTAATTTATTATATATTTTAAATTCTTTAGTAATATCTTCTATAATATTTACTATTACTTTTCCAATGTGTGGATAATCAAAGAGTCTAAAAGCAATTAATCTCTTTTGTAAATTTCATTTTATGTCTATCCATTGTACAGTTAAACATAAATAAGGAAAATTATTTGGACCTATCCAAACATCACAAGTTAATGATATTTTACATAATAAACTATAAAACATTTCAATTAAAATTTCTTTATCTTTTTTAAATGTTTTATAAATTATATTTTTAGTAGTATTCCTAGAATGGCTTTTAAATTGTAGGTTTAAATAATTTTATACACAACTTTCAAATCTTTTATTTTCAAGAAAATTAAATGGTTGTTCATCATGTATGATAAATTTTGTTAAACCTTGTTTTGTTTCTTCTACATTATATTTCCAATTAACTATTCCACTTGAATTAATGTGTAATTTAGATTGTCTTAAATCTGTATTATTATCTTTATTATGAGCTGCTATATATTTTGTAAAATGCCTAGCAATATGACCAACACCCCCCCTCCTAGGACAAGTATATCCTAAACCACAATAATTACAATAACATTTTTTTTTATCAGTGGGTGTAACGTCCTCAATTTCCATAATAATTTAAAATAATCTAAATTATAGGAAATTAAAAGATAAACAGAAATATCAACTACTAGGAACCTACGTGTGCGGCTAAGAGACTCCGTACTATATGCACTTGTAATTCAGAAAAAAAA
>JAMKQA010002082.1:0-20037 GCA_024699735.1 Posidonia australis | reverse complement strand
TTCCCCCCCCCCCCCCCCCCCTCTAGAGGAGCTATTCGATCCAACAGGCTCCCCCTCATGGCTGCATATGGACTCCTATTTATAGAGATCCTCACATGGGGTAACTCATGAAAAACGAAGGGCCTCGCAGACGAAGAGCCTCGAACATTCCTAGGCACATTCGTTTGCAAAGGTAACAGCCTTGGAAGAGGAAAAGCCAACAGCCGTAGCCTGGAAACGGCTGGGCGCCTGCTTGGTGTGCCAGTGATGTGCGCCTACTATGTGCGCCGTGTTGGTGCGCCTGAAAGGTGCGCCAACCCAGCTCACAGATCTTACTAATTGGGCTTTTAACTGGCTAATGGGTTTGGGGTTTGGTTGGTCACATCCCAAAGCAACATGCGGATACTCATCTCTGGGTCACCTCAAAATCGGGGTGTCTACAGATGGTAAAGGTAGAAGTGTTGTGAGGTGAGCTTATAATGCTAAGGTTGTCTGCACTGAAACCTCAGGAGTCAAAAGGAGAAGAGTGACAGTAGGAGGAAAGGAAAGGGACATGTGCTCCAACTTCTAGGCCAAGGCCATCAAACGTTGGGCCTGTACAGTGGAAGACACATCAAAAGACAAGTTAGAAGGCAAAGACAGAACAGGGATGGACCCTACAGTGGAAATAGCTGCAGTCGACCAGACTCCGGGAGCAAGAAAGCCAAAGGGAAGGGGAGCAGATGGTAGTACATCTAGAATCTACGTGGTGATCATCGAGACAGACTTGGTGACTAGCTCCAGATCGGCGAATGTTTGCCAATGTTGCAAAGTGGGTACAGAGTCTCCATGTACCCTGAAATGGAACGCATGGAGGAAAGGAAAAGCAATTGAAGTCAAAGCAGAGGAAGGAAGGGCCAAATCTAGACTCACTAATTTGCTAGGCCATGGCTAATCTAGACTGGGTAAGGGGCTGTAGTGAAAAGCTAGTGCACAACCTCTAGAGTGAGCTAGAATTGAAAACGACCAATAGCTCAGGAGCAGAAGAGGAGGAAACCACGGAAGGCCACCCGAGACAGAGACACCTAAGCTCCTAACCGAGGACCTTGCACAAAGGTACCTGTAGAAACAGACAAGAACAAACAGGTGTAAGAACTTAAATAAAGACAAAATACAAGTTATTAAGGTGGCATGAATGGCACACAATGCAAATGAATAACCTCTACTAACACAGACACGACCCCAGACAAAGGAGGACAGAATGGCAACACGTCCTACGCCGAAGCCATAGAATGGGAGACCAAGACTGTCCTTCTTAGACCATGGATGGACACAAGAGAGGAGAAAGTACATACTTCTAAAATGTTCAATCATGCGATATGCTTTTGTGTGTTTTACTTGCATTTTATTAAGCCAGAGGGAAGAATGTGTTTGTCACTAGTCTTGCCTTATTGTTTGTTTTCTGTGTATTCGTGTTTTTTAGATTAAGCCAGGAGGGGAGGCAATCACATCTCTACTCTCCTATGCATGGTAAAGTGCAAAAGGGAAGAAAACACCCAAGCATGGCACACAGGCAAGCAAACAAGAAGCAAAAGGTATGATCATGACATGTGTTAGTGTTGTGTTGTCATGATGGTGAAAAGAAAACATTCATCACATCAAAAGGTGAGTAACATGGCATGTGCGAATGTTGTGGCATAGCAAATATATAAAAGAAAACATTCAACAAGCAAAAAGCATTGTAGAAGCAAGTATGTAAGTATAAGTAAGACGACAAGCAAGCAAACTCGAAGCAAGGCAAACAAGGACAAAAGCCGGAGTCTAGCTTCCTTATCGGAGTCACCATTTCTTGTGACCATGCTAGCGGAACCACTTGACTTCTCGTGCGTAGAAGCACATGAAGAATCTTGATAAGGTCATGACAAATATGGTGAATTCGAAGAAGGATACTCGAGTCGAAAACACCAAAAAAAAAGAAATGGATAAGGAAAGAGAGTCGCCACCTAATCTTTTTACAACTAAAAAAACAAGAAAAACTGGATGCATAATATATGCGAGAAAATGACGTAAATGAATGTATGTATGTTCCGTGCCAATGGAATACAATACAACGGTCAATGCGGGCCAGAGAAAAAATAAGGACTCCTATTACGCATGAGGAAAGTGTTAGGCACCCCTATACACACGAGAAATCGATCTTTTTATGCTAATCGCTAACTTATGTATCGCCAATGCAAATACGTGCTTGCCTATGTCTAAGAATGAATGCTCAATGTCATGCCAGGAACACTCAGAGAGAAATTCATACAAAGCTAGAAAACTATGAACGTTCATGAAAATCAAAAAATAAAAAATAATCTGTGTTGAGGCCAATGTAGGCATTTACATACCAATTAATGTACGCCCTTGGGCGATATGGAAAACCAATACAAGACAAATTCGTAAATCAGAGTAAAATTGCTAAAGGTTGTGAAAGGGGCAAATTATATTCAATGTAACAATGTAGGCCAAGATGCCAATTAATATACGCCCTCGGGTGATATGCAAGACTGATACCTAACAAAATTAGAATAAAATCACCAAATGCCATGTAATATGTATGAGTATATGCATGAGTGATATTCATGAATAATACACATGAGAAATATGCTTGATAAATATGCATGAGTGATATGCATGGGAAATATGCATGAGAAATATGAATGAGTGACATGCATAAGAAATATGCATGAATGCAGGTTGTCAAAAAAAACATGAGGGATTGCCTAGAAATCATGAAAAGTAGGCAGATATGCTCAGGTGCAGATAACAAGTGATAAGCATGCAAATCTTGAAGGAAAATCAGAAAAAAAACAGAAGCTAGGTGCTTAGCTGTATGGTCTGTTCTGAACCTGGAAGTCTCGCCAGCAATACTCACGGGTTAGATTCGCTAGGTGTGACACCCGTAAATTCATTTTGTAATTATTTACATTATAATGAATTTATTCCTGGACGGGTGTTACTGTTCTGAGACCCGTTTGTGTGGTTTTGCGATTTTGGAATTGGACCTCGTGGGCCAGCTTCTGTTTGCGTGTCCCTATGCGTGGTTGGCATTATAAATTGCAGCATTGTACTTGTGGGCCCGGGAGTGGGTCCGTGTGACGCTTGCGCTTGTGGGCCAGTTGGTGAGAGTGAGTTGCTAGTGTGGGTTTGGTGTGCTCGTGCGGGATGCGTGTAGGCAGGACGCGCAGATGTGCACGCGTCCAGCTACTGCATTGCATGGCTTTATAAGCCCATGCACGCCCAGTGCACGACCAGCTCACCCTTTTTCTCCTCCTCTTTCCTGCTCTGCCAATTCCTCTTCCTGAGCACGCCAACTCTTTCTCCTCTCCTCTCCCCACTTTCCTCTCCTTCTCCCTCTACTCGCCCATCCCCACTCACTCCATCCCTTCCCCACTCACTCCTTCCCTCCCTCATTCACCCCTTTCTCTCCCATCTCTCCCCATCTCCGCTCTTGCCTATCCCCTGTTCGATGTGCTCAAGAGTCGACGAAGGCATGCGGTGACGTGTGGAGCTTCGGTAAGGTGTCCTTGAGGTCGTGGAGTGGCCATGGAAGTGTGGAGTCGTCAGAGTTGGCCGAAGATCAGATTCGATCGTTGGAGAACTCGTTGTAGGTACGCACCTCCAACTAATGTATAAAAAGCATGAAATTGGTAGAAAAGCTAGGAATGCATGAAATCTAGGTGAATTTATATTCCTAGAATTTATTGTGATTTTATGAGAATTTATTGTGGTATTTACGGTGTTTTATGACAGTAGTTGAGGTTTGGGTCCTCTTGACCCTTCTGCTTTTGCGAATTTATATCTTGTTGCATGATGAATGGATTTTGGTTTTGTTTATTGCGATTTGAAGTAGACTCAAGGCTCTACATCTTATGTTTTATGTGTGATTTTTGGTGCTTGTTTTGGGGGTCCACTCCAAGGTCCCACTTTGGGCGATTTCGAAGATTTGAGTTTTGGGTCATTTTCTGGAATCACGGAATTCGGCTTACCGAAGTGGAAACGGCATACCGAATCAGTCATTTTTGGTATACCAAATCTTTTTAGCATGCCAATCTTTTTGTTTGTTTTGGTCTTCCAATCGATTCAGTCTGCTGAATCTCTTCGGTCGACCAAACTAGGAAAATTCAGCATACCGAATCCTTTTCTTGGCATACCAAACTAGGGTCCAGAGATTTTTATAAAAATTTGATTTTGAGGGTTTTCCAAATTGGTTTGTATTATCCCTTTGAGATGGGATTATGGGCTATCAGTGGTGATTCCCTGAGACACTTGATGTGTCGTTTTGCCGAGGATTTGAAAGAGTTTTCAAAGATATAAAATGGTTTCAAAGAGATAGTTGGCCCGTTTTGGAAAATGATTTTCCTAGTTTTCCGTGTGCGGGCCGAGACACTATGGAACCATGTCGTCGAGACCAGAGAATGTAACGACATTCTAGGGTGATCGGACGCGTCTCCCTGGTTGAGGTCAAGGACCGAGATATCTGAGGCTGAGGCACGTCGGGTCTTAAAGGTATGAGACTCCCTGACTATCGTCTCAAGGCTAAGGTTGTGGTCCTCGAGTTGAGGTGTCTTGTGGCATGATGGGGAGGTATGATATTCTTGTTGTCACTGTGGCATGATCGGGTGTGGAGGTATGACACGCCCTCCTGAACACCGTGTGGATGACACCGTGAGGAGGCATGTCCTGTGGTAGTTAGTGTTGGTGGGACACATGCGTCGTAGTTGGTAGCGTCTTGAGAGACAAGACTGCCTTCCCATGGAAGGGGTTGGCTTTGTGAGGGTTCTCCAGGTAGGGAGAATCGCAGGACAACGTGGCTCCTGCACAGGGTTGCACGTCGTGGCAGTGCAGACATCATGGTCGTTCCTTGTTGGACTGCTTGTGGCCAGAGTTGATTGCTTGGTGTCAGGCTTCCCGACTCACTGTGTATATTTTTGGCTATTGAGGGCCTTGCTCGAGGTTTTGGGTTGATAAAGTCCCATTTGTTGTTTTGGCCGTTATAAGCCTAGTTTGTGAAATTTTAATGAAATGATTTACGAAATGAATTTAAAAGAACAATTAAAATAGTCTTATTTTCCACCATTTTGTGGAGTGCGTGCTAGGTGACTTTTGTCACTCACACTTTCCTCGTGTTTTTGGGTTGCAGGTGCAGGCATGCAGAGGGTTTAGTATAGTGCATATAGTCTGGAGTCTCGTAGCCACACACAGAGGTTCCTAGTAGTTGATATTTTCTATTTTGCTTTTAATTTCCTGTAATTTAATTTATTTTAAATTGTAATGGGAAATTTGGGACGTGACAGATCTGGTCTCAGAGCTCCAGGTTCACTAAGTCGCACTAGAATAGTGTTATACGTAGGGTGTCTAGTCTAGAGACTCCTTAGGTTTTGCATGCATGGTAGAGTCTGCACTTGATTTTCTTCATGGTTTTCTGGTTGTTGCTTTGTCTGTGGTGTAGGTGTTTTGCCTCTATCCTTGTAGGATGCCTCCTCGTGGTTGTAAGGGCAAGGCCCTGGTTGAGGAATCTAAGCCCGAGAGGACGTAGGCGGATGGAAGGCTGTTTGTACCGAGTTGAAGAGTTTGGCACACGATATCTCGCATGCGTTCAATAAGAGTAGTGCCAGTGAACTGTCAGGTGACCCGTGGCTGAGCCAATTCACGAAACTTTGTCTGCCATCATTCAAGGGTAAGGTTGGCGTAGAGGAGAGCGAGGCCTGGCTGGAGAAGGTAGTGAAGATGTTGAGCATGGCGTACCCAGATGAGCATTGGGTGCGGCTAGTGACTTATCTACTGGATGGTGAGGCAGATAGGTGGTGGAAATCTGTGAGGCGGCTAAAGTTCCCGGACTCAGTCACTGTTAGCATCCAGTGGAAGGATTTCAAGGTGGCCTTCTATGATAAGTATTTCCCCGCTCATGTGAAGGAGCAGTTTGAGGTCTTCACTGATCATCAGTGCTTGAAGTATATCTTCACACAGAGAGACCTCAACCTGAGGAACACCGTTGGGTGGAGTATCTGAAGGACTATGATTTCAGCCTGTCCTACCACCCCAGCAAGGCTAATGTGGTCGTTGATACCTTGCGTCGACGTACACACATGATGGCAAGCCTGATGGTCAAGGAGTGGACCATGCTAAAGGATCTGGTGAGCTGTAGGCTGAAACGGCAAGCTCAAGGAACAGTTGGGGCCTAGGTGGCCAGCCTGTCTGTTCGCCTTAGGCTGATAGAGTTTATTGTCACCCGTCAGCAGCTGGATCCGTTTGTTCAGGCTGTATTTGAGAAGCTAGAGGCTATTGGGGAGCCTCATTTCTCTGTTGGGGCATATAGAGAGTTGAGATATGATATGCACCTGTACGTGCCCTAGTATGAGGAGGCCAAGGAGCGATTGCTGGATGAAGCGCATCGGTCTAAGTACACTATTCACCTTAGGAGCAAAGATGTACCGAGACCTGAAGAGGAAGTTTTGGTAGCCTGGCATGAAGAGGGATGTTGCTGACCATGTAGCGAGGTGTACCACTTGCTAGTTGGTCAAAGCAGAGCACCAGAGACCTGGAGGGACCTTGTAGCCATTAGATATTCTTGTGTGGAAGTGGGAGCACATCTCGATGAACTTCGTGACTGGTTTGCCGCGTACTCAGAGGAAGAACAACACCGTGTGGGTGATCGTAGATCGGTTAACCAAGTTTGCTTACTTCCTGGCCATTCCGGTGAAGCTCCTGATGCACCGTCTAGCGGAGTTGTATATGTCTCAGGTGGTGAGGCTACATGGTGTTTTGGTTTCCATCGTGTCGGATAGAGACACAAGTTTCACCTCAAGGTTCTGGAGAACTCTGCAGGAGGCCTTTGGCATCGTGCTCAACTATAATATAGCATTTCATCTTCAATCAGCTGGTCAGACAGAGAGGACTATCCAGACGCTGGAAGATATGCTCAGAGCATGTGCCTTAGACTTTCAAGGGAGTTGGGAGGAACATCTGCTATTGATTGAGTTTGCCTACAATAATAGTTATCACTCGAGCATCAGGATGGCACCGTACGAAGCTTTGTATGGTCGGCCATGTAGATCACCGATTTGCTGGAGCGAGGTGGGCGAGCGTCAGTTGATTGGTCCTAAGCTTGTGCAGTTGTATGCAAACAAAGTTGATTTGATTTGTAGCAAGTTGTTAGCTGCACAAAGTCGGCAAAAGAGTTATGCAGACAGGAGACGGAGACTACTAGAATTTCTAGTGGAAGACTATGTGTTGCTGAAGGTATCACCGACCAAGGGTGTCATGAGGTTCGGGAAGCGTGGCAAGCTAAGTCCTCACTATATTGGCCCGTACCGGCTTACCCAGAGGATCGGTGAGGTTGCTTATCGGTTGGATCTACCACTAGAGATGTTGTCTATGTACGACGTGTTCCATGTCTCCATACTGAGGAAGTGCCTGGTTGATGCATCTCATGTGATCCCAATTCAACTAGAAGGGTTCCAGGAAGATCTGTTTTTTGTGAAGGATGTCATCCAGATTGTTGACCGCAAGGAGCAGGTACTATGGAACAAGGTGATTCTGCTAATCTTGGTGCAGTAGCGGCATCAAGGAGCTGAGGAGGCCACGTGGGAACGTAAGAAGCCATCCTAGTCCAATATCTATATCTTTTCGCCTACTAGTGATTTCCGAGGCTAAATCTTCTTTTAAGGTGGTTTGGATGCAACACTCGTAAATTCATTTTGTAATTATTTACATTATAATGAATTTATTCCTGGATAGGCGTTACTGTTCCGAGGCTCGTTTGTGTTGTTTTGCGATTTTGGGCTTGGACCTCATAGACTGGCTTCTGTTTACGTGGTTGGCACTGTGCATTGTGGCACTGTACTTGTGGACCTGGGCATGGGTCAGTGTGGGGCCCTCGCTTGTGGGCCAGTTGGTGTAATGTGGGTTTGGTATGCTAGTGCGGGATGTGGGTAGGCAGGACACGCAGATATGCACACGAATAGCTACTGCATTGCATGGCTTTATAAGCCTATGCGCGCCAGGTGCACGACCAGCTCACCCTTCAACTCCTCCTCTTTCCCGCTCCACCAATTCCCGTTCCCAAGCACACCATCACCTTCTCCTCTCCTCTCCTCTTCTCTCCCCATTTTCCTCTCCCT
Organism: Posidonia australis; assembly: GCA_024699735.1. NCBI lineage: Eukaryota > Viridiplantae > Streptophyta > Magnoliopsida > Alismatales > Posidoniaceae > Posidonia > Posidonia australis. The sequence goes on along the minus strand of JAMKQA010002082.1, from coordinate 11,914 downwards.
CTCCCTCTACTCGCCCATCCCCACTCACTCCAACCCTCCCCCACTCACTCCATCCCTCCCTCATTCACCCCTTTCTCTCCCGTGTCTCCCCATCTCCTCCCCTACCTATCCCCTATTTGGTGTGCTCGAGAGTTGACGAAGGCGTGCGGTGGCGTGCTGCAACGTGTGGAGCTTCGGTGAGGCGTCCTTGAGGTTGTGGAGTGGCCGTGGACGCGTGGAGTCGCCGGAGTTAGCCGGAGATCGGATTCAATCGTTGGAGAGTTCGTTGTAGGTACACACCTCCAACCAATGTATAAAAAGCATGAAATTGGTTGAAAAGCTAGGAATGCATGAAATCTAGATGAATTTATATTCCTAGACTTTATTGTGATTTTATGAGAATTTATTGTGGTATTTATGGTGTTTTATGATAGTAGTTAAGGTTTAGGCCCTCTTGACCCTTTTGTCTTTGCGAATTTATATCTTGTTGCATGATGAATGGATTTTGATTTTGTTTGTTGGGATTTGGAGTAGACTCAATGGTCTACATCTTATGTTTTATGTGTGATCTTTGGTGCTTGTTTTGGGGGTCCACCCTAAGGTCTCACTTTAGGCGATTTCAAAGGTTTGAGTTTTTGGCCATTTTCTGGAATCGTAAAATTCGGCATACCGAAGTGGAAACGGCATACCGAATCAGTCATTTTCAATATACCAAATCTATTCAGCATGCCGATCTTTCTGTCAGTTTTGGTCTTCCAGTCGATTCAATCTGTCGAAACTCTCTAGTCGACTGAATCAGGAAAATTCGGCATACCGAACCTGTTTTTCAGCATGTCGAATCAGAGCCTAGAGATTTTTATAAAAATCTGATTTTGTGGGTTTTCCGGATTGGTTTGTATTGTCCCTTTGAGATGGGATTGTGGGCTGTCAGTAGTGGTTCCTTGAGACACTTGATGTGCTGTTTTACCAAGGATTTGAAAGAGTTTTCAAAGATATAAAATGGTTTCAAAGAGATAGTTGGCTCGTTTTGGAAAGTGATTTTCCCGATTTTTTGTGTGCGGACCGAGACACTATGGGACTGTGTCGTAGGGACTAGGGAATATGACGATATTCTCGGGCGGTCGGGCCCATCTCCCTGGTTGAGGTCAAGGGTCAAGATACCTGAGGCTAAGGGACGTCGGGTCTTGGAGGTATGAGACTCCCTTACTGTCGTCTTAAGGTTAGGGTTGTGATCTGCGGGTTGAAGTGTCTTGTGGCATGACAGGGAGGTATGATACTCCTGTTGTCGCTGTGAGCACTGAGGCTTGGGTATCATTAGGTGTGGAGGTATGACACTCCCTCCTGAGCACTATGTAGAGGATGCCGTGAGGAGGCGTACCCTGTGGTAGCCAGTGTGGGTGGGACACATGCGCTATAGCTGGTAGTGTCATGAAAGACAGGACTGCCCTCCCAAGAAGGAGTTGACTTTGTTAGGGTTCTCTAGGTAGTGAGAATCTCAAGACAACGCGGCTCCTGCACAATGTGGTACATCGTGGCAGTGCAGACATCATGGTCGCTCCTTGATGAACTGCTTTTAGCCAGAGTTGGTTGCCTAGCACTGGACTTCCCGACTCACTATATGTGGTTTTGGCCATTGAGGGCCTTGCTTGAGGTTTTGGGCTAGTAGAGCCCGGTTTGTTGTTTTGGCCGATGTGGCCCTAGTTTGTGGGATTTTAATGAAATGATTTGCGAAATGAATTTAAAAGGAAAATTAATATAGTTTTGTTTTCCACCGTTTTGTGAGATACGTGTTAGGTGGCTTTTGTCACTCACGCTTTTCTCGTATTTTTGGGTTGCAGGTGTAGGCATGTAGTAGGTTTAGCATAGTGTATATAGTCTGGAGTCTCGTAGCTGCACACATTAGTTCTTGATAGTTGATATTATTTTTTTAGCTTTTAATTTCCTGTAATTTAATTTGTTTTAAATTGTTATGGAAAATTTAAGGCATGACACTAGGAGTATCTGCTTCTAGAATCCATCAGTAAGTACCACTATCGAGACTCGCTAGGATAGTTGTAGAACAAACTACAAGCCTCTCATTGCACCAGATGCAAAACTACCAATGCCTGAACGATGCTTTATGCATAGGAAGCTAGAAGGGAGTGTGGAGAACATAACTGTATGCTCAATTGAAGGCGAGGTTATCTGGAATGCTCTGCCTGCCTACCTTATCAGAGAAGAAGATTCGACTAGCAGGCATCTCTAGGATCTTCTTCTAGAGGCTTCGACAAGGCAATTGGGTGCTTCTAGAGGCTTAAGGGATCAAGAATAGATACAGGGGTGATAGATGGATGCATAGATGTATGGTGTCGTCCTTCCTCTGTCCTCACCTCACTTCGCTGGCATTCATAAGCTTTGTTGGCCTTCCAGGCAACAAGGAGCTCTGAGCGGATGTCCAGATAGGCTTGGGGAAGAGAGAGGAATGTGACAAGGTGCTGGGATGGATACGAGATCACTCACAGGCCGTCAGCTATCTTAGAGCATGTCGAACCCATTGCCAATAGTGTGTCTGAACAGAGTGGATGCATGGATGCAGATACAAGCTCTTACACGATGCATGTGGACAATACAGAGTAATGCGATGGGAGAAAGCAAGCTAGATTAGGTCAAAGGGTAGGAAACCTACCTATGAATGTTTGTCCTTCCCGGTGAATCGCGACGGCAACTGCTTCTTCTATTTGTGGTGCACGACGGCGTCAAGGCGGAACAAAATCAATTGTTGGACATTAACGAAGGACAGGATGATCACGTGGAAGTGTATGACAGGTTGAGGGAAGATTAGGATGCTTAGAAAAGTTTGTCGATCTTGTAGAAGCCCGAATGGAATTCGGTCGGTCGATGAGGACAAGGCTCAGCCTGTTCGTGGATGGGCTTCGACTCAAGGCTAAGGACAGCCTGAGGAGGATGTGCAGAGGATGCTTGAGCTATTACGGTGGCAATGTAGTGTCATGAATGGCCAGAGACAGGGTGACAGTGGAAGGATGGCCGAAAGTGTGGGTTGGGTGGCTAGAGTTGGGTATTAGCTATTGGTGAGGTATGGGAGAGCCAGGGAGTGCCAATCTGAGAGCAACGTAAGCTTTAGGGAGGTTTATATAGAGGGAAGAAGAGAGGGAGGTCGTTGGAAAAGTTTGTTATGGATGGATGGTTAGGATTGAATCAAGGGATTGAATGGGAATTTAAATCAAGAAAAGGGGTATGATTGTCCAAAGAACTCATGGAGCACTCTCAAATCAGTGTCAACCAATGAGGGGGCAGGAATTGGTGATCCAGAATGGCAAAAGACCAACCAGTCCTTCTGCCAGTTTAAACTGAAACAGGGCCTTCCACCAGGTTTTCTCGCAGACTTCATTCGCCACTACAATCCGCCAACTGAACTCGTCATTAATATTTGCCATTTAAAGTCACCATTGAGATCCGCTGGACCTTTGATAGACCTTGTTGGTTAGAATCTGAGCTTGATCCCTAGTGCTGGACCATCAAATGGACTTGGGCTTGGTGTTTTAAGGTTGGTTCATAATGTTGGGCTAGATTTAGGAATTTGGGTTGGTTTTGAAGTGGTTTTGGGGTGTAAAAAGGTTCTGGTGTGGGAGAATGCCTCGTTGCCATCGATGCGTTTTTTCGGAGAGTTCGGCCAATGAGTGGCTACCAAAGTGGGGTGTCTACATATACTAAATATACATATAATTACTTTCTAACATCAATTTGAACCTAAATTGAATGAATGTATGTGGCTACTATTTTTATTGCCTCTTTGAAGTAGAATGATTCCAACTCCTTTTTTATACTATTGAGTAGAGCCATATTGATTGCTTTTGTTAATGTCAAAGAAAATTCGTAAATCTCTTTTTATAAAATACTTGATCTCACATTTACATCAAGAATTTAAGGCAAGCTTTCTTATATAGGACAATTGATCTCATATCTGCAACTAGGAATTTTGAGTTTGCCCCATTTATACAAGGTAGTTTCAACTGTATAATATGTTGCCCATTGCTTCTTGCCCTCGTGAAATGAGGAAGTCTTTATGTTCAATTTGTGAATTTCCTCGATGAAAATAAAATCCTTTCATAGCATATTGCCTCCCACCCTTTTGAAAAAGACTATATTTCACTATATTTTTATTTTATATAATTTTAATTCTAATTGTAATTACTAAAAGTGTTGTTCCCTTTTTTCCTTGTCTCAGCAAGAAGTCCCTACCATCCCTTCTTGACAGGTAACAATGAATTCATCAACTTGGTACCATGTTACTAAAGGTAAAAAAAAAGGTAGGAAGACTAATTGAATCAATATTTGGTGACTAAACATTTAAAAAACTTTGTTGATATCCAAGGCTTTGTTGTTTTAGATGGATAAAGACATGATAAATGTAAGTTTGTCGTTCTCATCATCTTCTTTTTGTTTCCAATTTTGTACTTAGATTATAAAATAAGTAGATATTTATGTTCAATTATTTTATTCTCAAAGGTTGTGAAGGCTTAATTTGAAAAAAAAAATAGGGCATCAAATGGTACTGATATTTAGATGGAAATTGGGTACACGGATGCCTTGAATTGTCACAAGGTTGTGGTTTTACAATAATTAGATTTTCTAATTGAGATGTGTCATGTGGTATAATGGTAGCACTTGCAACATGTGTTACTTTACAACTTCTCTGAAAGGATCACTATAGGAGATTAATTGTTGCGTTGACATGGTGATCTTGCAATTTCCTACTGAATTTATTGGAAATTTTTAAATTTATGTTGACAGCTAGCAAGAACGATGCAATAAAAAAGCCTAACTTGGGAAATGACAAAAAAGATGTGCCAAAAAGAGTTGGATTTGGCTCTATAGATTTTTTTTTTCTAGGAACATGATTTGTTTCAAGGATATGTTCAACAAAAAATCTCAACACATTGACATCAAGAAATTATAGCATGACACGAACGTTAATATATATCTAAAATTTAGTAGAAAGGAAAAAAAGAATATAAACCAATGGAATTTTCCCCTTCTTGTTATATTAAGTTTTAGTAGGGATGATATTAACCAACTCAAGCAACATTCAAATGTAATTTTCATATACTATGACGTATCTAAAGTTACCAATGGGATTAAACTCATAGATTGATAACAATTTAGTATATTTGTATCTTATTAATTTCTTTATTTTTATCTTCTAGCATAAAGGAAATTGTACCATTAGCACTCATAGATTAATAGCCTTCATAAGCTAACGTTTGGAAACAATAGCTTTTAATATCATGTAATAAATCTATATGTATCTACTATCATTATACTAGTCTATTTTGATATCGATCAATTATTTTATCACTCAATCGAAATTTAGGCTTGCGAAAGAACAATAAGTATTTCTACATCTCTAATTATGATTCTAATATCTAGAAGAATGCATATAGAACCATAGCGACAAATACTCCACTTTAGATAACTACGTCATAATTTAGATATTCGTTAGATCATTGCATTTTATATATCACCATTTGCTCTATAGTAGTGTTGATATAACGATGTGTATCAAAAACTACTTTGATTAGGATTGTTTGAGATAATAGTTCTTTGAATTGTGGTATTAAGACTTACATATATAAATCAAGCTAATTGATGCCTATGATGGTTCTTCAATGATTTAGCATCACAAGTAATTCTTAGAATCAAATTAAACCTCTTTGTTAGTCTACGTGGACACTATTTGTATTTATTGGATATAAGTAAGTCTTCTAAACTTTAATTAGATTATCTTATATTTTATAGCAATTTGCCTATGAATCATTTTTGTGGTCGTTTATAGCAGTTTGCCTGCAAACCTAGATTGTCAACTGTCGTAAGAAAAAAACCAACTACTATGGTGTAGTTGGCCAGGAGGAGTGGAACTTCCACCTTCTTCTTAGGTTCGAATCTCACGAACCACAAGTAGAAAATATATGTATACCGATATTAAAAAAAACTACCGTCAGAAAAAGTGTGGCCACAGCAATCAGGTCGTCTTTTGCACTTTCTCCTCTTTTTTTTTCCGTATTTGTTTCAAGTAATGTAGTGTTGTTTACATTCCCTTGTGTTTTTGCTTGGTTGTTGTTTCTTCTCTTCAGCGGAGGCCGAAGAAGAAGATCAAGTAAACTGTTCCATCGACTGCGTAGCTTCAACACCGTCTTATAGTAAAATTATGTGCAAGTTGTTATTTTTTTAATACAAATAAGTATAGAATCTTATTAGAAAAGTCTTATCTTATAGCATCGTACGCAACGCACGGAGCTTTTGCCAGTAACGCCATAGTCTCTATCAACCATGCATACTTGATACCTTTGTATGTGAATTACCGTACATTACCCGGTATCCTTGATTTTACGTCGAGGTAGGCATTCGTCGGAAACGTCATGTAATTCTGGGGATCCATTTCGGGAGCAGATAAAAACGTCATCAGATGTTGGATGCAATACCCAATGCTCGCTGTTTTGTGGGCCATATGAAACACGTAATCTCCCGTGGACAGGTCATGTTGCATGTGGGCTCACATGGATGTACTTGCCTTGCCGTCTTCGCCGGCCATTTGCGGTCAATTCTATCTCCCGTCGACATGTGATATAGTTTCCACTTGAATATCGTTTTAAACAAGGTGCGTGCTTCTATAAATTTTTAAAAAGATCTCCGTCCAATATAATATAGTTCGGTTGAAGTCAGAAGGTCTAAACTACTGCTTCGTTTTCTCTTTAAGCAAATATTTTTCCGTCTGTATAAACTGAAAAATAATGTTAGACGACAGCTCAAGAAGGCTCTTTGAGAAGTGCAAATGGATGTAGGATATTCATGTTATATATGTATTTATATTTATTTTTTTAAAAGATATAAATTATCTAAAAATAGATATAGATTCGAATATGAATATTATTTTTCAAAATATTCTATAAATTATCCATATTATATTCATATTATAAAGATATATTCTTTGATTCGATTGTAATATATATATTTTTAATGACAATAGTTATAATTTATTAATTTTCATCAAATTAATTATGTAAAATATTTTTAGTTACATATATTTAAAATTTTAGACATATGTTTTTTATATTTTACTATATCTATTTTTTTATCTCTACCCGTCGTTAAATATCTGTATTCGTATTTATATTTACTTTTTAAGAATATGGATATCTACTTTCATATCCGAATGATGTCCGTACTTAAAAAATAAATATGGATATGATACCACTAATATCTACGTCCACATCGTATTTAATCCGTCTACGCGCTTACAGCTGATTTGCAATGAAAATGTCTAATCCAAAGTCAAATACATTTAGTCATAGAAATTGTCACGAAGATCGTAACGATGTGCTTATCTTCCAATAAATATAATTAGATCCAGTACCATTTTGGAATCAAATAATCAGGTCAAATGCTGGTTCCCTATTTTTTTTATTGCCAGATACAAAAAACCTCCTTGTATATTAGCATTTAGCTCCAGATTATGAACTCATCTTTGCACACAATGTCAGCTAGAGTTGCATCACCATGATCGTCGTTGTTAAAAGGACCACCACAGAACCTCCCCCTCCATCCGCAATAATCCTATCAACAATTCCACAATCCAATCCTTGCTTCTCTCGACTCCTCCATGACAGCGATGAAGAACCGCAACTATTGCATCTTCATCCTCTTCTCCCTCCTCTTCGTCACCGCTTTTGTCTCAGACTGCGAAGCCGGCGCCGGCCACCACCACGACGACGAAGGAGAAGAGGACAAACCGGAAGCTCGCAAGCTCAAGATCGTGGGCATTGCCGTCATTCTCTTGGCCGGAGCGCTGGGAGTGCTGCTACCCATTTTGGGAGGATGGGTACCGGGGCTCCGGCCAGGGGAAAACTTCTTCTTTGTCATCAAGGCCTTCGCCGCCGGAGTCATATTGGCCACTGCTTTCATCCACATCCTTCCCGAGTCTTTTGAAAGATTGGGATCGGAGGAATTGAACGAGGACCCGTGGCATAAATTCCCGTTCGCAGGGTTTATAGCGATGCTGTCGGCGATGGCCACGTTGACCACTGAAACTCTGGCGACGAGCTATTACAAGAGGAGATACGTCGGTAAGGCGGGCGCCGCGAGCGATGGAGATGAGGAGAAGGCAAGGGAGCATGCCGACGTTGATCCTGTTCACTCGCTGCAGGTGTTTCCGGGGCCGGAGGAAGTGGGCCTCACGGCTCATACCATCCGTCAGCGAGTTATCGCACAGGTAATTAAGGTTGCTTTTGATGTCACATACTCACAGGTTAGTTTTCCCGTTTGTTCTTTCTCTTGCTATTCATTTTTCCCCGGTGACGGTATAACTTCCTTGGAAAAACTCATCGAAGAGTGTTCATGTTGTTGGGATAATTAGGAGCTAACTGCGTGAAAATAATTCAAATATGAAACAAGCTGAAGCAATCAACCTAAACAACACACAAGGATTTTACGTGGAAAATCTTCTCAATGTGAGGAGATAAAAACCACAGGACTTTCTCAGTCCAGGCCAACTTGCTCTTTGCTTCAATGTAAGTTACAAAGTTGTTCTTCTTCTCAAATTTTCAAACTTGAAGCATACATCACAAGCATTCAATGGCAAGAATAACAAATAACAGTAGATGTGAAGAGAAGAATGCAAACCAACAAGTTCTCTTCTTGGTCGTGTGCACTAGCACGGACTGCTCACACCGCAGCCTCCAAGACCGGCATCAGACCAGCCTCCAAGCTCAACCGCAGCAGCAGCACGGACTACGTCAGTACGCCGCAGCACGGGCTGCACACACCGCGCGAACGCCGGCACAGCTGCTGCTCCCCGCGAACTGCTACACGAGCTTCACTGCTCCCACGCAACGCAGCAGATCCTCTTTCTCAGGAGCCGCAGCCGTCGCAGCAAAAAACAGCAGATTGTTTTTCTCACACGCCCTAATGCCCAATGCCCCTTTGATTTTACTATTCCTTTATTTTGCCATAAAACAATGGGCCTGAATGGAGGTGTGGAGGAAGCCCGGTCCAACAATCTCCCCCTCCTCCCACCTACATGGAAGAATCCACAAGACCGACAATCTGAGCACAAATGCCCAGCTTATCATTTGTATGAACCTTTTTTGAACTCGAGCTCCTTTGAGTTGATGGCATCTCGAATCCAATTATATCGTACCTTGATATGCTTTGACCTGGAATGAAATGACAAATTTTTGCTTAAATGAATAGCACTTTGATTGTTACCCAACAATGTATAATTGTCTTGCACAATTCCAAGTTCTCCAAGCGTTCTTTTCAACCATAGCATCTCCTTGGAGGCTTCTGTGGCTGCAATGAATTCAGCCTCAGTAGTGGACAATGCAATGCATTTCTGTAATCTAGACTACCACGAAATAGCTTCCCCTGCATAGATAAACAAGTACCCAGAAGTAGACTTAGAGTTATCAACATCTCCTGCCATGTCTGAATCAGTGTAACCAATCAAGGTTGGTTCTCCACTGCCAAAGCAGATCTTCAAATCAAAAGTGCCACGAAGATATCTCATAATCCACTATACTGCTTTCCAATGCTGTTTACAAGGATTTGATAGAAACCTGCTTATAGTGCTAACTGCATGGGTAATATCGGGCCTTGTGCATATCATAGCATACATGAGACTCCCCACAGCAGAAGCATATGGAATCTTTTCCATTTCTCTTCTCTTCTCTTCTGTAGTAGGAGAATCCTTTTTGCTTAACTTGAGGCGAGCTGTAAGAGGGCAACTGACAGAATCCGCATCATCCATACCAAATCTCTTGAGAACTTTCTCAATATATCTGTATTGTGACAAAAATAACCTCTTGGAATTTCTATCTCTTTCAATCTCAATTCCAAGAATCTTTTTAGTAGGTCCTAAGCCTTTCATGGCAAAAGATTGGTGCAACACCTTTTTCATATCTGCAATCTTTGCTATATTCTTGCCCACAATCAGTATGTCATCAACATAAAGCAATAAGAAAATGAAATCATCAAGGGAAAATCTCTTGACGAACACACAATGATCAGTGCTACACTTCTTGTAGCCATGCTCCCCCATAACAGAATCAAATTTCAAATACCATTGTCTTGGAGCTTGTTTTAGGCCATAAAGACTTTTCTTTAATCTGCACACCAACTCTTCTTTGCCTTGCTCAAAAAATCCCTCGGGTTGCTCCATGTAAATTTCCTCCTCCAAGTCTCCATGAAGGAAGGCAGTCTTCACATCCATCTGTTCTACCTCCAAATCAAGACTTGTTGCCAAAGCAAGAACCATTCTGATGGAAGTTAATTTAACCACTGGGGAAAATATTTCATCAAAGTCAATACCTTTCCTTTGAGTGAAACCTTTTACCACTAGTCTTGCCTTGTATGATGGATGTGGTGTGTGCTTTTGTTCCTTGATTCTATAAACCCATTTGCTCTTGAGTACTTTCTTGCCTTTGGGCAACTTCACCAACTCATTAGTATGACTCTCTTGCAAGGAACTCATCTCATCTTGCATGGCTTCCATCCACTCCTTAGCTTTGTCACCTTCCATGCATCTGTATAGCATTCTGGTTCTGCACCATCAGATAGTAACACCACAAACTCATCTGAAAAATATTTGGTAGAAGGTACCTTGTCTCTAACTAATCTCCTGAGTGGAACAACTGGTGCATCATCTTGCACTGGTGGCACCTAGTCATGACCATTTGCGTCATCATCAATAACCTGAGGAGTATCCTGTCCACCTGTGTCAAAAATATGGTTTTCAACTTCAACATCTTGTTGAGTTGGAACTGTAAGATTTGGGTTTAAATCAACCAAGTCTTCCTATTGTTGTTGAGTTGCCCTTTCTTGCACTTTGACAATGTCTTCAATGGTCTGGTCTTCAACAAATACAACATCACAGCTTCTAATCACTTTCTTAGCTACTGGATCATACAATTTGTAACCAAATTCATCCTACCCATAGCCAAGAAATATGTACTGTCGTGTCTTTGCATCTAGTTTTGTTCTTTCATCTTGAGGAACACGAACAAATGCCTTACATCCGAACACCTTCAAGTGCTCATAGGATACATCCTTGTCATACCAAACCTTATTAGGAACATCTCCCTACAAGAAGTAACATGGTGAAAGATTAACAAGATAAACAGAAGTCATCAAGGCCTCACCCCAAAAGGACTTTGGCAATTTTACTTGAGAAAGCAAACATCTCATTTTTTCCACCAATGTTCTGTTGAATCTTTCTGCAACTCCATTTAGCTGTGGTGTCTTTGGAGGAGTCTTTTGATGCTTTATCCCTTACTCTTTGCAATAGGTATCAAAGGGTCCACAGTATTCTCCTCCATTATCTGTTCTGATACACTTCACTTTTCTACCTATTTCTCTTTCCACTGCAACCTGAAAGTCTTTGAACTTTTCAAGCACTTGATCTTTAGACTCTAAGAGAAAGGCCCAGACTTTCTTGGAGGAATCATCAATGAATGTAACAAAGTACCTAGCTCCCCGATGTGTCTTCGCTTTCATTGGTCCACATACATCAGAGTGGATCAGCTCTAACATCTCTGATTTCTTTGAGAAGGATTGACTTTTGAAGGTAATTCTATGCTGCTTTCTTGCCAAACAATCTGCACACTGCTTCAATTGTACACCCTTTAATTTTGACAGAAGTTTCTTCCTTAAAAGCGTTGCCATTCCCTTCTCACTCATGTGACCAAGTCTCTTGTGCCATAACACACTTGAATCTTCACTTTCTAGTGCATTAACAGAGGTACCAGAAAGTTTAGCATGGATGTAATAAAGATAAGATAATCTTGTACCTTTTGCAACTATCATGCTTCCCTTCGTGAGCTTGTACTGCCCTCCTCCAAAATGGCTCAAATAGCCTTCATCATCAAGTTTCCCTACTGAAATA
>JAMKQA010002081.1:0-22271 GCA_024699735.1 Posidonia australis | reverse complement strand
CCTTACAAGCACCCATTCTTGTATTAGCATCAGCTTTGCATCGGCTTTCAAGATCGGCTCTTGCATTTGTTTTTTGCATTGGCATAACATCCCTAGCATTTAGATCAATAGTTGCACGCATTTTGCATTTGCATTTGCATTTGGAAACAAGTCATGATTTTCAGTGCATCCGCCGAATAAGTGACTTACTACCTACAGCGAACACCATCCTTTTGTAACCTCAAAATGGGGGTATCTTGTCAACCCTGAGCATTGGTCTTGGTTCCTTTCGTCCCTCGACCTCACTCAGGGAGGGGCATCTATAGACACCCCGATTTTGAGGTGGATCATTGATAAGCTTTTCAGATGTTGCTTTAGATGTGGCTAACCCATCCACTTTTTGAATTCCATTAGCTAAACAAATCCCAACCTATGGCAGGTCCACAGCCTAATTAGAAAATCAAACAGATAGGGGAGAGCACCAAGCTAGGGCACCAAGCAAGAGCACCAAGCTAGAGCACCAAGCCAGAGCACCAAGGTAGAGCACCAATATTGAGCACCTAGCTTGAGCACCTAGCTAGCACACCATGCCAGAGCACATAAGTGGCGCACTTAGCTGGCGCACCAATCTGGCGCACCAAGCTGGCGCACAGCCACTACTCAGGCTACTGGCTGCTGGCTTTCCACCTCCCATGTTTGTAACCTTTGCCAACGAATATGCCATGGAATCTTCCCAGGCTCTTCGTTTACGAGGCTGCTTGTATTCTCTAGGAGTTACCCATGAGAAATCCCTATATAAAGACATCCATAGGCAACAATTTGGTTCCCCCTTCTCCTTAGATGATCTAACTTGAAGAAGATCTAGTGCGAGCTATATACTGTTTTCTGCAATCTACTATCTTTTCTCTCAAGCACTCCCTTATATTTTGGAGCGTTGCCAGTCCTTCCAAAGCAACAAGGATCCCATTATCTTTGATATCTCAAGAAGGAACACCTTGGGAGGTAGGTTCTCTCTTTCCCTTCTTCTTTAGTTTCAGCTTTTGCACCAAGATAAAGCATGCCTTGAACTTTGCATTTAATCTTATTCTTGCTGTTTATATAAGAGATTTTTATGATAAAATGTTGATTTCATATACAAGATGTCTTGCATGTAAGATACATATGTTAAAAATCTGCATCATGTAATTCCTATGAGTGGTTTTATTATTTTTCTTCTCACTAGGATCTATGATCCATGCATATGCATGCTAGGATATGCAATAAACATGTTGTTTACATATTCACCACTTGCATATGGGTTGTCAAGTTTATCTTCTCACACATGTTCTTTAGGATTTCGTGTAAGCATTTCTACCATAGACTCATGTTTTATTTTGTTTTTTTAATCAAATAAAAGGAAAAGGTTTTCTATTCATTTTCATCTCATCATGTTTATGTTTCCATCATTTGCATAACTGGCTTAATAAAAAAGAAATCACCTATCTCTAGATTTGAACCAGAATTCTGAATCAGATTGCAGTCCGATTCAGATTTTCTGAGGAGCACCATTTTAGAGCACCTATATGGCGCACCAGAGTGGTGCACCAAATCAGAGCACCACTCTGGCGCACAATTCTGGTGCACTAGACTGGTCAGAGAATAGATCACCCTATTTTACATCCCCATCTGCATGTTTTCCCGAATAGTTTTGAGTATGATTCTTTTAGTGGTGATTCCTAGGTGTTTCATGATGGTGCATACATGGTTTCAGCTTCAAACAATGATGTTTTCTAAGTCGTTTCACCCTTTTGATTATCAGTCCATGGTTCAAAATCTGGTAGGCTGATTGCACTTTGCTCCTCTATGGAGATTCTATGCATTAGCCCATGATCCTATGACATGGCTGAACCTTGTTGCTTTCATTCAGCATGAATAGGATGTGACCTTGTGTGAGACTACTAGCCCTTGAGCACAAGATCCATAAATCTTCTCACACTTGCATGTCTTTCATTTTTTAAAGGATATTTTCCATTCTTGCATGGACTTTACAGCATAACTTTCTGAAGTGCATTTATATGACATTGCACTACATGGCTTTCTGGTATTTTCCTTGGCACATCTTTTTGGCTCACACAGGAGCACATAGGTGGCGCACCAGTCTGGCGCACCTAACAGGCGCATCAGCCTGTATTCAATAGCACACAGCAAATTTCACAAGGTTTTTTAGCATGTTTTCCGGTCTTGATTTACTTCTGGATTTTTTCTGGTTTTGTTCCTAGATATGTCAGGAACACCCAACTCTGTTTTCAATCCTATTATGCATGTTAGATCATACATTGCATGTAGTAAAGCAAGGATGAAAATCACACGATATTGTTAGATCTTTTGATCATATCCGTGCAATATCCTTGCACTGGGGCTTGTCCCATTACACGAGTAACATTTCTGAGCATTAGGATACACCCCACATCCCATACACCCCCATTTGGCATAAGACACCACTCACATAGCATCGCATGGAATATCGCCCATGGGCGTACAGTAAAGGTTGAAAAGCCGACATTTCATATAAGTAAACGAGAAACCTATAGAAAGACCGATTTATTGGGCGCACAAGGGTGCCTAACACCTTCCTCGTGCGTAACAGGGATCCTTACCCTTTTTCTGGTTTGAGACCTTCTTTTCCATTGGCTTGTTTTATGTGATTTGAAAATTTTAAAATGGTTTTCCTTGTCTTCTATTTTAATAGACTAGGTGGCGACTCCTGCATTTTATTTTATTTTTGTTGTGACTTTGCCGATCCTCGTGTATTTGACCTTTCGCGCCAAGTCCCGAGGCTGTTGCCAGCATGGTTACACAAATCCAAATATGAAATTTGATTTTTTATTTTGAATATAAGATATTTATAAGTGAGAATCATATCTAGAGAAGACCGAGTCAAAAATATCTACAGCGAGCGTCTAGGAGGCACCAGATTGGCATCTAGACGCTTTGGAGGCGTCCATGTCATCTCGGATTTCATCTGACTTCTTTCACTTGTTCTATGATATTTTCTCTAGTATTTCAGCATGTGAAAAATGTGCATTTGATCTCCTTACATAACTCTAGAATTTTCCATTCAAAAATCTTTTCTTTTTGGCACAATTATTCTTTTCTCCCTTGTTCTTCCTAAATTATTTCTAAGTCCTCATGTCCCTGTGAAATTTACATATAACTGTAACACCTGTAATATTCATTTTGTAATTATTTACATTTTAATGAATTTATTCCAAAACGGGTGTTACTATTCCGAGGCCTATTGCGTAGATTTGTGCTTTTGGTCTTAAGCCTTGAGGTCTGGCTTCTGTGGTGTATTCCTATATGTGGTTGGAACTATGCATTGTGGGCCCAGGTGTGGGGCCCTGTTATGGGCTGGCTAGTGGTTGAGTGTTTGGCGCGGGGAGTCATTGGCTTGTGCCTTGAAGCTGGCTGTTGGGCTGTGTGCGGCGAGGCTGGAGGGTGGCCGGAGACTGGCTGGTGCGTGCGAGCTAGAGGTTGGTGGGTTGGTGCGTGACGAGCTCCTCCCCTACGTATATAACGCGTTCATGGTGAGGTGGGACGCATCAGAGCCCCAGCCTTCTTCCCTCCCTTCCTTTCCTCCACTCTTTTCCCCCCTCCACTCCTTCTCCATCTTCTTCTTCGCTGCTCCTTCTGGTCTACTGGTTGGTGTGGGTGACAGAGAGAGAGCTTGAGAGTGGGAGATGGGAGGTGGTGGCTTGTGGCGGCTCGTGGAGGTGCAGGAGGCTCTGAAGCAACATCCCAGAGGTCGTGGAGTCGTAGTGGACATGCAGGGCCACCAAAGTTTGCTGGAGTTGGCCAGTGGGTCGTCGGAGGTCATTTCAGGTACGTATCCCCAATTTAATGCGTAGAAATCATGTAAAATGTTAGAAATGCCTAGGATGCATGTAATCTAGGCTAAATTTAATGTTTTAGAATTTTTGGGAATTTATTGTGGTTTTTATGGATATTTATGTCGGAGGTTGAGATTTGTGTCATTTTGACCCTTATGCATTTGCGATTTTATATCTTGATGCATGGTGAATGGATTTCAGCTTTGTTTATTGGGTTTTGGAGTAGACTCGATTGTCTACCACATATGTTTTATTTGAGATTTTTGGTGATTGTTTGGGTGGTCCGGTTGGAGCTCCCATTTCAAGCAATTTTTAGGTGCCTTCCTGCATGTTTTCTGAATTTTGACAGAAAACTGGGGGCGCGTGCTGATTCCGTGAACCACATGCACTGGTTTGACTGCAGTTATCCATTGTCAAGACTCTATTGGCATTCAAACAAAAGTGCATGGGGCGCTAGCCAGACGCATGCTCCACATGCGCAGGTCTGAGGATGAGGGATGTTGGGTTCTGGAGGTATGAGTTACGGTCTGCGGGTTGAGGTGTCTTACGGCATGATGGGGAGGTATAATACTCTTGCTGTCGTCGTGAGCACTAAGGCTCGGATGTCGTCGGGTGTGGAGGTATGACACTCCCTCCTATGTACCGTGTGGTGGATGTCGTGAGGA
Organism: Posidonia australis; assembly: GCA_024699735.1. Lineage (NCBI taxonomy): Eukaryota > Viridiplantae > Streptophyta > Magnoliopsida > Alismatales > Posidoniaceae > Posidonia > Posidonia australis. Next base: position 17,758 of record JAMKQA010002081.1, on the reverse strand, counting down.
GGTGTACCTTGTGGTGGCCAGTGTGGATGGGACACGTGTCCTGTAGCTAGTAGCATCTTGAGAGACAGAATAGCCTTCCTAGGGAGGGATTGGCTTTTTGAGGGTTCTCCATAAAGGGAGAATTACAGGATGATGAACGCTCTTGTATGGGGTGGTCGTCACTATGGTAGTGCATAATGCCATGGTCACTCCTTAGTGGACTACGTGTTGCTAGATTTTGGTTGCCTAACGTCGGGCTTCCCAACTCACTGTGTGGTTTTGGCCATTGAGGGCCTTTGCTTGTGGTTTTGGGCAAGTAGGGCCCTAGTTGTAGTTTTGGCCAGTGTGGGCCTGGTTTGTGTGGTTCTGAGAAAATGGTTTGTGAAATGAATTTAAAAAGGGAATTAATTATAGTTTTGTTTTTCCGCGGTTTTCTCAGGGTGCATACTAGGTGACTCCAGTCACACTTGCGTTTTCCTTGTGGTTTTGGTTTGTAGTGCATATAGATCGGAGTCTCCTAGCCGCACACAGGTTCCTCGTAGTTAAATATTTTCTGTTTGGCTTTAATTTTCCTGTAATTTAATTTGTTTTAAATTATTGTGGAAAATGTGGAGTGTTACAGTTTGGTATCAGAGCTCTAGGTTCACTAGGTTGCCCAACACATAAGGTGTTTGATATAGAGACTCCATAGGTTTTGCATGCATGGTATAGTTTGCACCTGATTTTTCACTATGGTTTTCTAGTTGTTGTTTTGTCTATGGTGTAGGTACTTCGCCTTTCTCCCAAAGAATGCCTCCTCATGGTCGTAAGGGCAAGGCCAAGGCCCCTGTTGAGGAGACCGAGTCCCGAGAGGACGTAGGCAGATGGAAAGAGGTTCGTGCGGAACTGAGGAGTTTAGCACACGGGATCTCTCACGCATTTAGCAAGAGTATTGCTAATGAGCCGTCGGGTGACCCATGGCTAAACTAGTTCATGAAGTTTCGTCCACTATCGTTCAAGGGCAATGTCAGTGCTGAGGAGAGCGAGGCCTTGCTGGAGAAGGTGGTGAAGATGCTGGAGAGCAATGGGTGCGGCTGGCGACTTATCTGTTGGATGGTCAGGCAGATAGGTGGTTGAAGTTTGTGAGGCGGCTGAAGTTCCTGGACTCAGTCACTATTATCATTCAATGGAAGGATTTCAAGGTGGCCTTCTATGACAAGTATTTTCTCGCTCATGTGAAGGAGCAGCTTCACCGAGATTTTCGAAGTCTGGAGCAGGCCACGATGTCGGTGCTCGAATATGAGATTGAGTTTGCTCGGCTAGAACGCTTTGCTCCTGCCAATGAGTTTGAGGAGGAGTCGGCATAGAGGTTTCTAGACGACTTAAAGCTAGGGCTGTGGGTGAAGGTGATGGGCTGTCGGTGCCAGACCGTGGAGGACTTGGTTGGAATGGCTTATCATTACGAGGCCGAGCATCAAATGTTTCTGGAGCGTCGTCCCAAGGGGAAGGGTAAGTTTTCTTTTACCTCTCGGTTCTCTTTCTCCGGTCCTCCAAGTGCCAGTAGTTCAGGTAGCCTTGAGAAGAAGCAAAATGCAAGGTCCAGTGTTTCCTCTATGGGTTGACGGAGTTTTGCTAGGGGTAGCGGAGTTGGCCTTAGTCAAACCGGGTCCAGTGCTCATGGTGGGAACCAGTGCTTCAATTGTGGTCAAGTGGGCCACATCGATGCATATTGTCCCCAACCTAGGCGGACCTCAGCTCTAGTGGTGTGCTATATTTGTGGGAAGGTAGGACACATTCAGATATCTTGTTCAGAATCGCCTAAGAAGGCAAGAAGCGCACCACAGCAACCAACTAAGGGACAAGTGTTCACCATTGCAGCTCTAGGCATTGGGTCTTCGGGAGATGTAGTATAGAGTAAGGATGATTAGTTAGTTTTGTAACCCTCTGAGACTTTTTGTAATCTCCCTGTAATATGGACGTCTGCTTGATTGTATGGATGTGTGGTGTTGTTTTGTTTGGCCATCATGTTCTTTTATTGTGGCTAGCCGGATGGGCAAAGTGTTGTTTGACTCAAGGAGTTCTTTCTCCTTTATCTTTGAGTCTTTTGTAGCGGAGTTGGGAGAGAGACCAATTAGACTGGCCTTTCATCTCAGTGTGGTGACGCTGCTAAGGGAGAACAATTTAGCATGGAGATATCTGCGGTCTGTTGACTTGACGCTGAATGGCAAAGAGTTCGACGCCAACCTGATTGTGATGGACATGCAAGAGTATGATGTGATACTCGGCATGGATTGGTTGGCGCAGCAGTCTGCTTTGATCAATTGTGCTCAAAGGAGAGTTTATTTTGGGTCTCCTATGGATGGGTCTGTCTTGTACAAGGTGGGAGTCAAGGTGAGTTTAAGCTTATCATCTCAACTAGGAAGGCTTATAAGTCTTTGGTCAAGGGTTGTGTGGGGGATCAAGCTAGTATAGTTATCTCCACTTCTCCTGAGTTGGGTGTTCACAACATCTCTGTGGTGTGTGAATATCCCAACAATTTCCCTGATGATTTTCTTGGTATGCCACCTTACAGGGAAGTAGATTTCTCGATCGATCTGATCCCCAAATCTACTACTATGTCGAAGCCTCCCTATCACATGGTGCCAGCGTAGTTGCGAGAGCTTAAGACTTAGTTGCAGGAGTTGTTGGACAAAGGGTTTATGAGGTATGTGTGTCTCCATTGGGAGTGCCTATTTTGTTTGTCCACAAGAAGGATGGTTCGCTATGACTGTGTATAGACTATCGGATGTTGAACCAGATCACAATGAAGAACAAGTATACCTTACCTTGCAATGATGAACTTGTTCCCCCAGTTACGGCTTGCATTCATGTTCTTGAAGATTGATCTAAGGTCAGGGTATCACCAGTTGAGGATACGAGACTCAGACATTCAAAAGACTGCTTTCTGGACGTAGTATGGGCATTACGAGTTCACGGTTATGCCTTTCGGCTTGACTATTGCACCGATTGCGTTTATGCATCTGATGAACATGTTATTCAGTGCTTTTCTGGACCAATTTGTCGTGGTTTTTATTGATGATGTGCTGGTCTACTCCCCTGATGTTGAGACCATCACCTTGCACCTGAGGGCAGTTTTTGATACTCTGAGGTGTCATCAACTGTTCGCCAAATTCTCTAAGTGTGAGTTCTAGCTAAGTGAAGTCATGTTCCTTGGCCATTTGATTTCTAGAGAAGGCATCAGAGTGGATCCTGCCAAGGTTGAGGTGGTGAGTACTTGGGAGCGTCCTAGGACTGTGACGGAGATCACGAGTTTCTTGGGTCTGGTGGGCTATTATAGGAGATTTATCAGGGATTTCTCCTCCATAGCCGCGCCTTTGACCAGGAAGAGAGTTCCTTTTTGCTTGGACCAGAATTGTGAGGCAAGTTTCCAAGAGCTGAAGTCTCGTTTGGTATCTGCCCCTGTGTTGACTCTGCCATCTGGAAGTGGCAGCTTCACTATGTGTAGTGATGCCAGTGGCGTTGGGTTCGGGTGTGTTCTGATGCAACATGGCAATGTTATCGCATATGCTTTGCGCAAACTAAGGGATCATTAGAAGAACTACCCTACCCACGATTTAGAGATGGCTACTATAGTGTTCGCTCTCAAGCTATGGCGACACTACCACTATGGGGAGCAATTTGAGGTCTTCACCGATCAACAGAGGTTGAAGTATATCTTCACGTAGAGAGACCTCAATTTGAGGTAGTGCCATTGTGTGGAGTATCTGAAGGACTATGATTTCAGCCTATCCTACCATCACGGCAAGGCCAACGTGGTCGCTGATGCTTTGAGTCGGTGTGAATACGTGATGGCGAGCTTGATGATCATGGAGTGGACCATGTTGGAGGATCTAGTGAGCTGCGTGCCAAAGAAGCAAGCTTGGGGAACGGTTGGTACCTGGGTGGCCAACCTGTCTATTTTCCCTAAGCTGTTAGAGTTTATTGTCGCCTCTTAGTTGTTGGATCCATTTGTTCAGGCTATGTTTGAGAAGCTAGAGGCTGGTGGAGAGCCTCTTTCCTCTATTGGGGCATATGGAGAGCTGAGGTATGATATGTGTCTATATGTGCCCTAGCATGAGTAGGCCAGGTAGAGGTTACTGGATGAAGTGCATCAATCTAGTTACACTATTCACCTTGGGAGTACAAAGATGTACCAAGACTTGAAGTAGAATTTTTAGTGGCTTGGCATGAAGAGAGATGTTGCTGACCATGTGGCGAGGTGTACCACCTGTCAGTTGGTCAAGGCAAAGCACTAGAAACCTGCAGGGACATTGTAGCCGTTGGATATTCCTATGTGGAACTGGGAGCATATCTCGATAGACTTCGTGAATGGTTTACCACAGACTCAGAGGAAGAATGACACCATGTGGGTGATCGTGGATCGGCTAACCAAGTCTAAGGCACATGCTTTGAGCATATCCTCCAGCGTATGAATAGTCCTCTTTGTCTTACCATCCGAATGAGGATGAAATGTTGTGCTATAGTTGAGAACAGTCCAAAGGCCTCCTACAGAGTTCTCCAGAACCTTGAGGTGAACCTTGTGTCTCTGTTCGACACGATGGACATTGAAACACCTTGAAGCCTAACCACATCAGTGACATACAACTCTGCCAAGCGGTGCATCAGAAGCTTCACCCGAATGGACAAGAAGTGAGTAGACTTGGTTAACCGATCCACGATCACCCACACGGTGTCGTTCTTCCACTGAGTTCACGGCACACTAGTCACGGAGTCCATCGAGATGTGCTCCCACTTCTACATAGGAATATCCAACGACTACAAGGTCCCTCCAGGTCTCTAGTGCTCTACCTTGACCAGCTAGCAGGTAGTACACCTCGCCACATGCTTAGCAACATCTCTCTTCATGCTAGGCCACCAAAAATTCCACTTCAAGTCTTGGTACATCTTCGTACTCCTAGGGTGAATGGTGTACCTAGACTGATGAGCTTCATCCAACAACCTCTGCCTGATCTCCTCATGTTAGGGCGCATACAGATGCATATCATACCTTAGCTCTCAATATGCCCCAACAGAGAAATGAGGCTCTCCATCATCATCCAGCTTCTCAAACACAGCTTGAGCAAACGGATCCAGCTGCTGACAAGCAACAATAAACTCTAACAGCTTCAGGCAAATAGACAGGTTGGCCACCTAGGCACCAACCGTTCCTCGAGCTTGCCGCTTCGGCCTTTAGCTCACCAGATCCTTCAACATTGTCCACTCCTTCACCATCAGGCTCACCATCGCGTGCGTACGGCTACTCAAGGCATTGGCAACCACGTTGGCCTTGCCGGGATGGTAGGACAGGCTGAAATCATAGTCCTTTAAATACTCCACCCAACGGTGCTGCCTCAGGTTGATGTCCTTCTACGTGAAGATATACTTCAAGCTCTGATGATTGGTGAAGGCCTCAAACTACTCCCCATAGAGATAGTGTCGCCAGAGCTTGAGAGTGAACACTACGGCAGCCATCTCCAAATCGTAGGTTGGGTAGTTATTCTCATGATCCTTCAGCTAGCGTGAAGTATATGCGATGACATTGCCATGCTGCATCAGAACACACCCTAACTCAATGCCATTGGCATCACTATACACAGTGAAGCCACCACTTCCCTAAGGCAGAGTCAACATAGGGGCAGAAACCAAACAAGACTTCAGCTCTTGGAAACTCACCTAACAATTTTGGTCCCAGCAAAAAGGAACTCTGTTCCTGGTCAACTCTGTCATAGGCGAGGATATGGAGGAGAAATCTCTAATAAACCTCCTATAATAGCCTGCTACACCCAAGAAACTCCGGATCTCTGACACAATCCTAGGTTGCTCCCAAATGCTCACTGCCTCGACCTTGGCAGGACCCACTCTAATGCCTTCTCCAGAGATCAAATGGCCAAGGAACATGATTTCGCTCAGCCAAAACTCACAGTTGGAGAATTTGGTGTACAACTGATGACGACTTAGAGTATCCAAAACTGCCCTCAGGTGCAAGGCGTGAGTCTCAACATCAGGAGAATAGACAGCACGTCATCAACAAAAACCACAATGAACTGGTCTAGAAAAGGGCTGAAAATCCTGTTCATCAGATCCATAAATGCAGCCAGTGCATTAGTCAAGCCAAAAGGCATGACTGTGAACTCGTAATGCCGATACCGTGTCCGAAAAGCAGTCTTTTGAATGCTTGAGTCTCGTATCCTCAACTACTAATACCCTGACCTCAGATCAATCTTCGAGAACACGGATGCAGACAACAACTGGTCGAACAGGTCATCAATGCAGGGCAAGAGATACTTGTTCTTCATCGTGATCTGGTTCAGCATTCGATAATCTACACATAGTCGGAGCCAACCATCCTTCTTGCGATCAAACAAGGCAGGTGCTCCCCACGAAGACACACTTGACCTAGTAAATCCTTTGTCCAGCAACTCCTGCAACTAAGTCTTGAGCTCTCACAACTCCACTGGCGCCATGCGATAGGGAGGCTTCGACTTTGCACCAGAACTGGGGGTCAGATCGATCAAGAACTCTACTTCCCTGTGAAGTGGCATACCAAGAAAATCGTCAGGGAAAACATTGGGATATTCACACACCACAGAGATGTTGTGAACACCCAACTCAGGAGAAGTGGAGGTAACTATACTAGCTAGATACCCCACGTAGCCCCTGACCAATGACTTATAAGCCTTCATAGCTGAAATGACAAGCTTAGGCTTGCCCTGACACCCACCTTGCACAAAGAAAGACCCATCGTCAGGAGACCCAAAATAAATTGTCCTCCGAGAACAATTGATAAAAGTGGACTGCTGCGCTAACCAATCCATGTCGAGTATCACATCGTACTCCTACATGTCCATCACGATCAGGCTGGCGTTGAACTCTCTACCATTCAGCGACAAGTCAACAGACCACAAATACCACCATGCCAAACTATGCTCCCCCAGCAACGTCACTACGCAGAGATGAATGGCCAGTCTAGCTAGTCTCTCTCCCAACTCCATTGCGAAGGACTCAGAGATAATGGAGAAATAATTCCCTGAGTCAAACAACACTTTGGCCATCCAACCTGCTATAATAAAAGAACTTGACAACCAAACAAAACAACACCACACATCCATACAAATCAGATAGATGTCCAGATTACAAAGGGATAACAACAAATCTCAGAGGGTTGCAGAACCAACTATTCATCTTTACCCTTAACAACATCTCCTGAAGACCCAGTGTTGGAGCTACAATGGTGAACACCCATCCCCTAGTCGGCTACTATGGCACGGATCCTACATTCTTAGGTGGTTCTAGATAGGATCTTTGAACATGTCCCGCCTTCTCAAAATTATAGCACATTACTGGAGAGGGTGTTCGCCTAGTATGAGGACAATATGCAGCGATGTGGCCCACCTGACCACAATTGAAGCACTAGTTCCAATCAAAAGCACTAGACCCCTTCTAACTAAGGCCAGTTCCGCTACCCCTAGCAAAACTCCTCCAGCACGCAGAGGAAACACTAGACCTCACCATTTGCTTCTTCTTAGGGCTACCTGAACTACTGGCACTTGGAGGACCAGAGAAAGAGAACCGGGAGGTAAATGAAGACTTACCCTTCCCTTTGGGACGATTCTCCAGAAACTTCTGATGCTCTTCTTCGAAACGGTAAGCCATCCCAACCATGTCCTCCACAGTCTGGCACCGACAACCCATCACCTTCACCCGTAGCCTTGGGTTCAAGCCGTCCCGAAACCTCTTACTCCCACTCCTCCTCAGACTCATAGGTAGGAGCAAAGCGTTCCAGCCGAGCGAACCTAGTCTCATAATCGAGCACCGACATCGTGCCCTGCTTCAGACTTTGGAAATCTCGATGAAGCTGCTCCTTCATATGAGCAGGAAAATACTTGTCATAGAAGGCTACCTTGAAATCCTTCCACTGGATGCTAACAGTGACTAAGTCCGGGGAGTTCAACCATCTCACAGACTTCCACCACCTATCTGCCTCACCATCCAGCAGCTAGGTCGCCAACCGCACCCAATGCTCCTGCGGGCATGCCATGCTCTCCAACATCTTCACCATCTTCTCCAACCAGGCCTCGCTCTCTTCTGCATTAACCTTACCCTTGAATGATGGTGGACAAAGCTTTGTGAACTGGTTTAGCCATGGGTCGCCCGACGGCTCACTAGCACTACTCTTGCTGAACGCGTGAGAGATCCCATGTGCCAAACTCCTCAGTTCAGCATGAGCCGCCTTCCATCTGCCTGTGTCCTCTCGGGGCTCGATCTCCCCAATAGGGGCCTCGCCTTTATGACCACGAGGAGGCATCCTACTGGAGAAAGGCAAAGTATCTACACCACAGGCAAAACAACAACCAGAAAACCATGGCGAAAAATCGGGTGCAAACTCTACTATACATGCAAAACCTTTGTAGTCTCTAGACAGGACACCCTAGGTGTAGTGCAACCTAGTGAACCTAAAGCTCGATACCAAACTGTAATGCCCCACATTTTCTACAATAATTTAAAGGAAATTAAATAACGGAAAAATTCAAGTCAAACAGAAAATATCTAACTACCAGGAACCTACGTGTGTAGCTAGGAGACTCTAGACTATATGCACTACGCTAAACCAGCCGCATATCTGCACATGCAAACCAAAACTACAACCGAGGCTCTACTAGCTCAAAACCACAAGCGAAGGTCCTCAATGGCCAAAACCACACACAGTGAGTAGAGAAGCCTGACGCCAGGCAACCAAACTTAGCCACATGTAGTCCATCGTGGAGTGACCATGGCATTTTGCACTACCACGGTGAAGCCACCCTGTGCAGGAGCGATCACCGTCGCGTGATTCTCCCTCTTTGGAGAACCCTCACAAAGCCAACCGCTCCTTGGGAAGGTTGTCCTATCTCTCAAGACGCTACTAGCTACGGGGCATGTGTCCGACCTACACTGACCACCACAGGTTTTGCCTCCTTACGGCGTCCTCCACACATGGTGCTCAGGAGGGAGTGTCATACCTCCACACCTGATGACACCCGAGCCTCAATGCTCACAGTGATAGTAGGAGTATCATACCTCCTCATCATGCCACAAGACACCTCAACCTGTGGACCTCAACCCTAGCCTTGAGATGACAGTCAACGAGTTTCACACCTCCAAGACCTGACTCCCCTTAGCCTCAGGTATCTCGGCCCCCGACCTCAATCAGGGTGTCTCGCCCAACAACCGGAGAATGCTGTCACATTCCCTAGTCTCGACGACATGGTCCTACACTATCTCGACCCGCACACAGAAAACTAGGAAAACATTTTTCAAAATAGGCCAACTATTTAATTGAAATCCACTTTCCAAAATTATTTTCATATCTTTGAAAACTCTTCCAAAACCACAGCAAAATGGCACATCAGGGGTCCCACGAGACCACCACTGACGGCCCACAATCCCTCTCAATGGGACAAAACAAATCAATACAGAAAACCCTCCAAAATCAGATTTTATAAACTTATTTGGGCCTAGATTCGACATGCCGAAAACAGGTTCGATATGCCAAAAATCCCTGGTTTGGTAGGCCGATCTAGATCAATCGATTGTGTAAGGTCAATGGTCAACACTTAGGCCAAATTAAGTATACCGAAAATGGTTCGGTCAGTCGAAATCTCCTAATTTGAGCGACCGTCCAAAATCGGATGATCAAATTTTGACCAGAAGACCTAATTTGATAGAGAAATGGCATACTGAAATGGTTTGGTATGTCGAATTCTACGAAAAACAGAAAACAACCCAAACCCTATAGTTCGAAATTGCCCCAACTAGGACCTCCAATCGGATCCGTTAAACAAACACTAGAAATATTGCATAAAACATAAGATGTAGACCCTCGAGTTTACTCCAAAACCCAACAAACAAAACTAAAATCCATTCACCATGCATCAAGATATAAAATCACAAAGCCAAAAGGGTCAAAAGGACCCAAAATGCAACCACCAGCATAAATACAGCATAAATTCTCATAAAATCACAATAAATTCTAGTAAGGTAAATTTAGCAAGATTTCATGCAACCCTATCAATTTCTACCATTTTCATGCTCTCTATTACAGTGATTTGAGATGCGTACCTAACACGAGCTCCAGCGATCTCTGGCCGACTCCGGCGATCTCCGACTGCCCTGCATGACCACGGCCACTCCATGACCTCTGGGACGTTGCTCTGGAGCTTCCCAGGCTGCCACGAGCCACCCAAGAGCCTTCACTTCTCTCCCACTCTCTTTCTCTCTCTGTCCATCGGTAAGAAAAGAAGGGAACAAAGGAGGTAGGGGAGGACGGGTGGAAGGAGAAGGGGGTGGAGAAGGAGTGGGGAGAAAGTGAAGGGAAGGTGGGGAAGAAGAGAATCATGCTCGAGAAGGAGGAGAAAAGAAGAAGAAAGAAGGAGAAGACGGCGACATGTGACGGGGGAGTGTGGTGAGGGCAGCTTATAAAGCCTACACACGCAGTAGTTGGGAGCATGCTCACCTACACGTCACAACCACTGACAACCTCCACGAGCACACCGTCTACTCTGCCCAACCACCAGCAACAACAAACGGCCAACGAATGTGGGCCCCACGTGGACCCACCCCCAGGCCCACAAGCACAATGCCACAATGCACAGTTGCAATCCACGCACTGGGACACGCAAATAGAAGCCTGCCCTGGAGTCCCAAGCCCAAAAGTACAAAACCACACATCGGGCCTTGGAACAGGAACACCATAATAAATTCATTAAAATATAAAAAATTACAAAATGAATTTTACAAGTGTTATAATAACCCGTCGAGAATTTTCCTATGTTGATCTTATTTCGCGCCAAGATCCTGTCGTTACAGTTTCCTTGACGAACCCTCGTCAAGACTCTGCAAAAATCACAAATACCACTTCTCACAACTAGAGAAGAGATGACTCAACAAATACAAAATCACAAGACATACTTGTCTTACTTCTCCGAAATATTTGGCAAGGTTGATGAATGAAAGTGAAGTTTCTTGCTCAAACGATGGAGAATTCTAGTTGAATATGTATTTGAAGCTCTTTTCAATGGATGAGAGTGGAATGTTTGTTTTTGGGCTTTGAAAATCCTAATAAAGGTTTCTCAATGAAGCTCTTGTAGTTGTGTATATTTGGAGCACAATGGAGGGTCCTATTTATAGGAAAACACTAAGGGAAATGTGTGTGTAACGTTTATATTTTTCCTCCAACAGTAATTAGTATACCAAAATAATTCAATATGCCAATTTTACTCTGATTTCTACAATGTCTGGATAATTCAGTAGACCGATGATTTTCTGTATGCTATTTTGGTCATTGTTAGGATTTTACTAATCAACCCGATTTTAGTATATCGGGTAATTTCAGTATCCCAAAATATCCTATTTTTGTCCAATAATAGGTGTGATATATGAATGATGGGTTTTAGGGCTATAGCTATTTTCCTCAAGAACTGTAATGGTATTTGGGAGATTATTACAAATTCCTAGAGTACAACATATTACAATTATAATACACTTAAATTACAATAAAAACTTGATTTTCATTTGTCAATACACTTTACTTGATTTTGCACATATGCTTCTTATTAGTCCATTTCTCCTTCTTTTTGTAGAGTCCATGAGAACTCTTCTTTGACCTATTAAGTAGGTTAGCTCACAAATTTGTTTTGTTATCATTAAAATCGAGTGTCAACTAAAAAGCCACAATATTATCTTGGTGGAGGGAATCAAAGTAGATCTAGCCAACATGGAAGTAGTAAATAGTTGGGCCAAACCTAAGAATGTCATAAAAATCAGGAGTTTCTGGGGTTTAGCAGGATATTATAGGAGGTTCATCCAGAATTTCTCCAAGATCGTAGTGCCCTTAACTAGACTGACTCAAAAGAAAGTTTCATTTGTATGAGATTGACAGTGCAAGGAAAGCTTCAAAGAGTTGAAGGCCCATCTGGTCACATATCCAGTTTTGACTTTGCTGTTTGGGAGTGGTGGTTTCACAGTATATAGTGATACTTGTAGAATCAGATTGGAGAGTGTTTTGATGCTACATGGTAAGATGATGGCGTATGTTTCCCATCAGCTAAAAGACTATGAGAAGAATTACCCCACCAATGACTTGGAGATGGCTATAGTAGTTTTCGTACTAAAGATTTAGAGGCACTCTTTGTATGCCGAATAGTTCGAGGTATTCACAAATCATTAGAGCGTGAAGTACATATTCACACAGAAGGATCTGAACCTGAGATAGCGAAGGTGAGTGGAATTTCTCAAAGACCATGACTTCAGTCTGTCCTACCACCTAGGAAAGGCTAATGTGGTTGCAAATGTACTAAGTAGATTCACCCATGTCGTGGCCAGCCTGATGATTAAGGAATGGCATCTACTGGAAGGGTTCGTTGAGTGTAGACCTCGAAGGTAGTCTTAGGGACCCACTGGAGCTTCAATGGTAAGTTTGTCTATTTGCCTAAGGCTACTAGAAGCAATTGTGATAGCTCAATAATTGGACCCTTTGGTATAGAAAATTTGAAGGAAGTTGGAAGAAGGAGAGGCACCTCATTTCTTTGTTGGTGTAAATTGAAGGCTTAAGTATGATTTGCATCTATATGTGCCACATGTGGAAGAGATGAAATAGAGATTACTAGATGAAGTCCATTGGTCCAGATACACAATTCATCCAAGAAGTACCAACATGTACAAGGATTTGAAAAGAAATTTTTGGTGACCTGGAATAAAGAAGAAAATTGTTGAGCATGTGGCCAAATGTATGTCCTAACAGATGATGAAAATTGAGCACCAGAAGCTTGGAGGGACTGTGCAACCTTTGGATATTCTAGTTTGAAATTTGGAGCATGTGTTGATGGACTTCGTGACTAGATTACCCAAGACTAGGATAAAGAATGATATAGTTTGGGTAATTGTGGATCGACTCACAAAGTCAGCACACTTCTTGCTCAAGAGGGTGAATCTTCCATTGTCATAGCTGGCAAAGTTACATGTATCTGAGATATTTCGATTGCATAGAGTTCGAATGTCGATCGTGTAAGATTGAGACACATGTTTACATCATGGTTTTAAGGAGCACTACAGGAAGCTTTTGGTACTATATTGAATTTCAGGGCCACCTTCCACCCTTAGACAGATGGCTAGACTAAATGGACTATTCGGACACTAGACGATATGTTGTAGGCCGGTACCTTGGACTTTAGAGGAAGCTAGGAGGACCATCTACCATTGATCAAGTTAGCCTACAACAACAGTTATCACTCCAGCATTGAGATGGCACTGTATAAAGCTCTATATGGCAAACTATATAGAACACCCACTTGTTGGAGTGAGGTAGAAGAACGTCAACTTGTGGGCCTAGAGCTTGTGCAGTAGTATGAAGGCAAAGTAGACCTGATCTAGAAAAGATTGGTGGCTACACAAAGTAAATAGAAGAGCTACACTGAGGTAGAGACCTTTGGAATTCGAAGTAGAACACTTTGTTTTCCTAATGGTATCACCAACAAAAGGAGTGGCAAGGTTTGAAAAGTGGGGAAAGTTGAGTCCCCGCTAAATCGGGCCTTATCAGAACCCTAAAAGGATTGGAGAAGTGGCGAATAAGTTGGATCTAACTTTGAAACTTTCTAACATACATAGTATGTTCCATGATTCCATGTTGAGAAAGAACTTGACGGACATGTCCCAGGTGATACCAATACAGCTAGAGGAGTTACAAGAGGATTTTTCTATGGTGGAGGATGCTATTCAAATACTTGATCTTAAGGAGTAGGTTTTTAGGAATAAAGTAATTCCCCCTGTACTAGTTCAGTGACAACACCATGGCACAAAAGAGGCTACTTGAGAGCATAAGGTAGATGTTTCAGCCGTGATACCCCCACTTATTCTATTAGAAGCAAATTTCAAGGACGAAATTCTTTTTAAGGGGGTAGGATGCAAAATGGAACTACGGATTTGTAGCCCAAAAAACTAGAAATGATGTAACCATGTATTGAGGATTGATATCTATTTATATGTAAACTGGATAAGCGGGGACTTGATTACCTGTAATTATGTGAATATTTGATGGTAATCATGATAAATTTGTGTTTGTTTTCCTAGAATTGTTTGCGGTTCTTCCTTGGCTTTGTGTTGTATGGATTATAAGCATAGGATAGGCAACTACAACATGTGAAAATCATCGATGCAAATGGCAAGTGGACATCGATAGCGGATATAGAGGCCATGCATTATTGGAAAATTGTATTCGCGCAAACAGCCAGCGTGCAGTACATAATACAGTAAACACCACAACTGCTGGAAGGAATACAATGATGCGTTATAAAAAAATTGTCGCACCGTGTGCTAGTGCCATGCCATGCACCACCCATACCTCTCCTTGCTGCATTGTCCACGTGGGATTTCTTGGCAGCTGTCAATGACAAGAGGTGTATAAAAATACCCTGCAATCCCCTTGTTAAGCAGGGAAGGCAAGGAAGAAAGAAAGAGAGGGTGAGAGAGAAAGAGAAGGGTGTGCTAGGGAGAGGGAGAGATGAAGTGAAAAAGAGAGTGGGGGTGAGAGCCTGAGCGGAGTAGGAGCTTATCGAAGAAGAGAAAGAGGAACATCAGTGACTGAGGATATGCGTCCCTACTCCCATTGTCTTCTCTTATTCCATGTAAATCGTAGAAAATATGTAGATCGACTTGCTCTAAATGTTTGATAGTGAATCTATGATTTTTCTATGAATTGTTGAAGTTTTCACGAAGATTTTTGGTTTGGTTTCTGACACTCTATTATTTGGTTTCTCTATCATACCTCGGGTATGACCTACCAGCACGTGTAATGTGCGTGACCTGGTAGTGTGATCCAATGACACGAGCATCCAACAAGGATTCCCAGCACGTTTGACCTACACGACTTATGTTGGTCAAGGGTTTTCTATAGTGCTTTCCTTATAATAAAAGTGGTACTTGAAAAATAAAAATTTATTCTATAAAAAGTAATAATAATGTTATGAAAAGAGATTTATGTGATATACGTTTTAAAAGGAGATTTCCAAAAGAAAATGCATATGTTTTAAAGTGGTTTTAGTAGGAACCATGTAGCCGAAGGACCATACCAACAGTGAAAGGGGTGTTGATACCTCTAACTAAGGTTGTGGTTACCGAGTTTTGGTCTGAGGGTGGATCCTTGTGACTGTGACTGTGATACTACAAGAACTAGGGTATGCCAGACCCAGATTACCCTTAGTATTGGTACTGATTGAGGTTTGGGGTTGAAGTCGCCAAGTGCTCGTTCACCAAGGAGCATTGTGAGGATGCACCCTGTGTAGAGTGATATGATGATAAATTGAAGCTGCGACCAGGGTGATTGGACTTCTACACTGCGTAGTTCATCATAGCAGTGCAATTGGGAGAGGCTGTAGTCCTCATCAGCTATTTGTGGTTAGTCGGCCACTTGTGGCCATGGATGACTTGACTAGTTTTTACACTATGTGTGTATGTGGTTTTGAGCTAGAATTGAGTTGTGGTTTGGCTTGTGTTTTTCATCCAGATTCAAGCTGTGGTGTGATTTGTGGTTTAAGATAGATTCTAGCCATGGTTTGATCATGATTTTGAGTTGTGACTTAGCTTGTGTTTTAAGTTGGATTTTAGCTGAGGTTTGGTTTTCCCAAGGTACATAAAAGTGGTTTCATCGATGCATGAGAATTCAAAAAAAATATAGCAATGATTTGAAAAGGCATAATTTGTAAAGTGGTTTTTTGTCCGTTTGTATTTAGTTTCTATGGTTCTAGTATGTCTTTAGTTGGTTGTTTCTACAATCCATTTTGTAGTTTCTAGTGTTTCCAGTCTTGATTTTTGGATGGACACATACTAGGAGATATTGATGTCACTCATGTGTGTTTTCTTTATAATTTTGCTTCCAAGTGCAACTAAAAAATGCAGTCCAGTTTCGGTGCACAAGTTAGGAGCGACATAGCCACACACTATGATTCTGGGTAGAGGTAGATTTAAAATTTTTATTTTAAATCATAATTTTGATAGTTAATTAGTTGATATAAATTCTTAGGTAGTATGGATACTAGTATGTAGCGTAGTGAGATGTTGCACAATGTCATGGAATTTTCTATGTCCCACACAAAAACTCTGCTTGTGCTAAGTGTAGCGACACCTTGATCTAGAAGTGCTCATGGTTTGGTCAGTGTGACCATGCCCGGCCCGAGGATCCAATGCAGGGTCGCACTAGATGGAGGAGGCCACAGCCATGCCAGGATTCCGAAGGTGCAAGATAGGATAAAAACGGAAAGAAAAAGAGTTGCCACCTAGCCTTTTAAGGAAAAGATGAGGAAAACCACAAACAAACCACAAAAAGTGAATGCATGGGATGCAAATGTGAAGGCCAAATGTCTACTAACTAGAGGATGAGTAAAGATTCCTACACAAGGGGAAGGTGTTAGGCACCCCCGTACGCCCGAGAAACTCGGTCTTTCTAGTCTGATTCGCTTGCTAGAGACTGAATGAATGTTTACTATGCCAAGATTGTGCTCTAATCATGCTAATATGAATGCCCAGACAAGACTAGATGGATGTGAAAGATGGTACGCAAAAACTGCGAAGAAATCCACACGAATTGATGAAATCACGAAATACGACACAACAAAGAAAATCACATGAAATGACATGATTTCTGGCAAGAAAGGCTCGGGAAATTATACAGACCTCAAGTGAATCAAAAATACAACCAACTCAAATAGTCAGAATCATAGAAAACATTGCGGAAATCCAAACAGGAAAATTGCGATGAAGTCCACGTAAAATAGGTAAACTGTGACATGTGAAGAAATTCACATAAAATGACGGTGTTTTTGGACAGAATGTTCTAGAAAACCACACTGACATCAAGAGCATAAAAAGTGCAATAGACCCAAATCATTAGAATCATGGAAAATATCATAGAAATCGAAATGGAAAAATTGCGATGAAGTCCATGTAAAATAGGCAAACAATGACATGTGAAGGGAATCACATAAAATGACAGTGTTTCTTGGAAAGAACGCTCGGAAAAACCAAATCGATATTAAGAATGCGAAAAGTGGGTCCAACCCAAGTCATCAGAATCGTAGAAAAGGTCGTGAAAATCAAAAAAAGGAAAATAATCTGTGATGGGGCCAATGTGGGCCTTTAGGTCAGTTAATGTACGCCCTTGGGCGATGAAATCTAAATCAAATCGGAAAAATCCGAAAATATGGAATAAAGGGAGTCAAATCAAATATCAAACGAAGGAATCCGAAGAAAGGTAGGAGAAAAATCCATGGAAAAACACATAAAATGCAGGCTTATCCAAGGTGGATGGATTGATGTGCAAATGTAATGAAAACTATGTAATGCATGAAAATGTACCTAAATGGGTAAAAGATAGTAAGGAATGATTTGAACAAAGATTATGCATGACATGGTGGAATAACTGACATGCATGTGCATGAATTCATGACATAGGGGCAATTTTGTCATTTCAGTGGTCAGATGTGATAAATATATGCATGGGCATGATGCATGGTCTAAGATATGCCAAAATGTATGTAAAATGTCAGGAGAAAGAAAACATGCAAAGGAAAAGGTCTTAAAAATAATAAGGGACAAGTATAAGGACTAAAACGCAAAATTTACAAAAAAGGGTGAAACTGTGACATCTGGGCCTGATTATCCATTTTTATTATAAACCATGTAATTATTTGCAATGTTGTGTATAATGGTTTATTAATGGATAATCTGTTGTTTC
>JAMKQA010002080.1:0-24858 GCA_024699735.1 Posidonia australis | reverse complement strand
TGCCTTTACTAGGCTCTCTTCTTTACCATTTGGTCAAGGTCTCTTCTTCCTTGCCTTTACTAGGCTCTCTTCTTGACCTTTTGGTCAAGGTCTCTTCCATCCTTGCCTTTACTAGGCTCTCTTCTTGACCTTTTGGTCAAGGTCTCTTCTTCCTTGGCTTTACTAGGCTCTCTTCTTGACGTCTTGGTCAAGGTTTCTTCTTTCCTTGCCTTTACTAGGCTCTTTTCTTAACCATTTGGTCAAGGTCACTTCTTCCTAGCCTTTACTACGCTCTCTTCTTGACCATTTGGTCAAGGGCTCTTCTTTCTTGCCTTTACTAGGCTCTCTTCATAACCATTTGGTCAATGTCTCTTCTTCCTTGCCTATACTAGGCTCTCTTCTTGACCAATTGGTCAATGTCTCTTCTTCCTTGCCTTTACTAGGCTCTCCTCTTCATCATTTGGTCAAGTTTTCTTCTTCCTTGCCTTTACTAGGCACTCTTCTTGATCATTTGGTCAGCGTGTCTTCTTCCTTGCCTTTACTAGGCTCCCTTCTTGACCATTTGGTCAACGTCCCTTCTTCCTTGCCTTTACTAGGCTCTCTTCTTGACCATTTGGTCAAGGTCTTTTCTTCCTTGCCTTTACTAGTCTCTCTTCTTGACCGTTTGGTAATGGTCCATTCTTCTGTGCCTTTACTAGGCTCTCTTCTTGTCCATTTGGTCATGGTTCCTTCCTTTCTTGCCTTTACTTGGCTCTCTTCATGAACATTTGGTTAAGATTCCTTCCTTCCTTGCCTTCACTATGCTCTCTTCTTGACCTTTTGGTCAAGGTCTCTTCTTCCTTGCCTTTACTAGGCTCACTTCTTGACCATTTAGTCAAGGTCTCCTCTTCCTTGCCTTTACTAGGCACCCTTCTTGATCATTTGGTCAAGGTGTCTTCTTCCCTGCCGTTACTAGGCTCTCCTCTTAACCATTTGGTCGAGGTCTCTTCTTCCTTGCCTTTACTAGGCTATCTTCATGAACATTTGGTCAATGTCTCTTCTTCCTTGACTTTACTAGGCTCTCTTCTTGACCTTTTGATCAAGGTCTCTTCTTCCTTGCCTTTAGTAGGATCTCTTCCAGAACATTTGGTCAAGTTTCCTTCCTTCCTTGCCTTTACTTGGCTCCCTTCTTGACCTTTTGGTCATGGTCTAATCTTCATTGCCTTTACTAGGCTCTATTCTTGACCATTTGGTAAAGTTTCCTTCCTTCCTTGCCTTTACTTGGCTCTCCTCTATACCATTTTGTCAAGTTTCCTTCTTTCCTTGCCTTTACAAGGCCCTCTTCTTGACCTTTTGGTTAAGGTTCCATCCTTCCTTGCCTTTACTAGCCTCTCTTCTTGACCATTTGGTCAAGGTCTCTTCTTCCTTGCCTTTACTAGGCTCTCTTCTTGACCATTTCGTCATGGTTCCTTCCTTCCTTGCCATTACTATGCTCTTTTCTTGACCTTTGGGTAAGGTCTCTTCATCCATGCCTTTACTAGGCTCTCTTCTTGACCATTTGGTCAAGGTTCCTTCCTTCCGTGCCTTTAGTAGGCTCTCTTCTTGACCATTTGGTTAAGGTCTCTTCTTCCTTACCTTTACTAGGCTCTCTTCTTGACCATTTGATCAAGGTTCCTTCCTTCCTTGCCTTTACTAGGCTATCTTCTTGACCATTAGGTCAATGTCTCTTTTTTCTTGCCTTTACTAGGCTCCCTTCTTAACCTTTTGGTCATGGTCTCTTCCTACCTGGCCTTTACTAGGCACTCTTCTTGACCTTTTTGTCAAGGTCTCTTCTTCCTAGCCTTCACTAGGCTCTCTTCTTGACCTCTTGGTCAAGGTTCCCTCTTTCCTTGCCTTTACTTGGCTCTTTTCTTGATTATTTCGTCAAGGTCTCTTCTTCCTTGCCTTTACTACGCTCTCTTCTTGACCATTTGGTGAAGGTCTCTTCTTCCTTGCCGTTACTAGATTCTCTTCTTGAGCATTTGGTCAACGTCTCTTCTTCCTTGCCTTTACTAGGCTTTCTTCTTGACCATTTGGTCAAGGTCTCTTCTTCCTTGCCGTTACTAGGCTCTCTTCTTGACCAATTGGTCAAGGTCTCTTCTTTCTTGCCTTTACTAGGCTCTCTTCTTGACCATTTGGTTAAGGTCTTTTCATCCTGGCCTTTACTAGTCTCTCTTCTTAACCGTTTGGTCAAGGTCTCTTCCTCTTTGCCTTTACTAGGATCTCCTCTTGACCATTTGGTCGAGGTTCCTTCCTTCCTTCATTGCCTTTACTAGGCTCTCTTCTTAACCATTTGGTCATTGTCTCTTCTTCCTTGCCTTTACTAGGCTCTCTTCTTTACCATTTAGTTAAGGTCTCATCTTCCTTACATTTACTAGGCTCTCTTCTTGACCTTTTGGTCAAGGTCTCTTCCATCCTTGCCTTTACTAGGCTCTCTTCTTCACCTTTTGGTCACGGTCTCTTCTTCCTTGGCTTTACTAGACTCTCTTCTTGACCTCTTGGTCAAGGTTTCTTCTTTCCTTTCCTTTACTAGGCTCTTTTCTTGACCATTTGGTCAAGGTCTCTTCTTCCTAGCCTTTACTACGCTCTCTTCTTGACCATTTGGTCAAGGTCTCTTCTTCCATGCCTTTACTAGGCTCTCTTCTTAAGCATTTGGTTATTGTCTCTTCTTCCTTGCCTTTACTAGGCTCTCTTCTTGACCATTTGGTCAATGTCTCTTCTTCCTTGCCTTTACTAGGCTCTCCTCTTAATCATTTGGTCAAGTTTTCTTCTTCCTTGCCTTTACTAGGCTCTCTTCTATATCATTTGGTCAACGTCTCTTCTTCCTTGCCTTACAAGGCTCTCTTCTTAACCATTTGGTCAACGTCTCTTCATCCTTGCCATTACTAGGCACTCTTCTTGACCAATTGGTCAAGGTCTTTTCTTCCTTTCCTTTACTAGTCTCTCTTCTTGACCGTTTGGTAATAGTCCCTTCTTCTTAGCCTTTACTAGGCTCTCTTCTTGTCCATTTGGTCAAGGTTCCATCCATTCTTTCCTTTACTTGGCTCTCTTCATGAACATTTGGTTAAGGTTCCTTCCTTCCTTGCCTTCACTAGGCTCTTTTCTTGACCTTTTTGTCAAGGTCTCTTCTTCCTTCCCTTTACTAGGCTCTCTTCTTGACCATTTAGTCATGGTCTCTTCTTCCTAGCCTTTACTAGGCACCCTTCTTGACCATTTGGTCATGGTCTCTTCTTCCCTGCCTATACTAGGCTCTCTTCTTAACCATTTGGTCAAGGTCTCTTCTTCCTTGCCTTTACTAGGCTATCTTCTTGAACATTTGGTTAATGTCTCTTCTTCCTAGACTTTACTAGGCTCTCTGCTATACCTTTTTATCAAGGTCTCTTCCTCCTTGCCTTTAGTAGGATCTCTTCCTGAACATTTGGTCAAGTTTCCTTCCGTCCTTGCCTTTACTAGGCTCTCTTCTTCACCTTTTGGTCATGGTCTAACCTTCTTTGCCTTTACTAGGCTCTCTTCTTGACCATTTGGTAAAGTTTCCTTCCTTCCTTGCCATTACTAGGCTCTCTTCTTTACCATTTTGTCAAGTTTCCTTCCTTCCTTGCCTTTACAAGGCCCGCTTCTTTACCTTTTGGTTAAGGTTCCTTCCTTCCTTGCCATTACTAGCCTCTCTTCTTGACCATTTGGTCAACGTCTCTTCTTCCTTGCCTTTACTAGGCTCTCTTCTTGACCATTTGGTCATGGTTCCATCCTTCCTTGCCTTTACTAGCCTCTTTTCTTGACCTTTGGGTCAAGGTCTCTTCTTCCTTGCCTTTACTAGGCTCTCTTCTTGACCATTTGGTCAAGGTTCCTTCTTTCCTTGCCTATACTAGGCTCGCTTCTTGACCATTTCGTCAAGGTCTCTTCTTCCTTACCTTTACAAGGCTCTCTTCTTGACCATTTGATCAAGGTTCCTTCCTTCCTTGCCTTTACTAGGCTCTCTTCTTGACCATTTGGTCGAGGTCTCGTCTTTCTTGCCCTTACTAGGCTCTCTTCTTGACCTTTTGGTTAAGGTCTCTTCCTTCCTGACCTTTTTAGGCTCTCTTCTTGACCTTTTGGTCAAGGTCTCTTCTTCCTAGCCTTCACTAGGCTCTCCTCTTGACCTCTTGGTCAAGGTTCCCTCTTTCCTTGCCTTTATTAGGCTCTTTTTTAGACCATTTGGTCAAGGTCACTTCTTCCTTGCCTTTACTACGCTCTCTTCTTGACCATTTGGTCAAGGTCTCTTCTTCCTTGCATTTACTAGGCTCTCTTCTTTACCAATTGGTCAATGTCACTTCTTCCTTGGCTTTACTTGGCTCTCTTCTTGACCAATTGGTCAAGGTTTCTTCTTCCTTGCCTTTACTAGGCTATCTTTGTGACCATTTGGTCAACGTCTCTTCTTCCTAGCCTTTACTAGGCTCTCTTCTTAACCAATTGGTTAAGGTCGCTTATTCCTTGCCTTTACTAGGCTCTCTTCATGACCATTTGGTCAAGGTCTCTTCTTCCTTGCCTTTACTAGGCTCTCTTCTTGACCATTTGGTCAAGGTCTTTTCTTCCTTGCCTTTAATAGGCTCTCTTCTTTATCATTTGGTTAAGGTTCCTTCCTTCCTTGCCTTTACTAGGCTCTCTTCTTGACCGTTTGGTCAAGGTCTCATCTTCTTTGCCTTTACTAGGCTCTTTTCTTATTTATTTGGTCAAGGTTCCTTCCTTTCTTACCTTTACTAGGCTCTCTTCGTGACCATTTGGTCAAGTTTCCTTCCTTCCTTACCTTTACTAGGCTCTCTTCTTGACCTTTTGGTCAATGTCTCCTCTTCCTTGCCTTTACTAGGCTCTCTTCTTGACTATTTAGTCAAGGTCCCTTCTTCCTTGCCTTTACTAGGCTCTCTTCTTGACCATTTGGTCAAGGTCTCTTCTACCTTGCCTTCACTAGGCTCTTTTCCTGACCATTTGGTCATGGTCTCTCCTTCTTTGCCTTTACTAGGCTCTCTTCATTACCATTTGGTTAAGGTCTTTTCTTCCCTTGTCTTTAATAGGCTCTCTTCTTTATCATTTGGTCAAGGTTCCTTCCTTCCTTGCCTTTACTAGGCTCTCTTCTTGACCTTTTGGTTACGGTCTCTTCTTCCTTACCTTTACTAGGCTCTCTTCTTGACCATTAGGTCAAGGCTCCATCCTTCCTTGCATTTGCTAGGCTCTCTTCTTGACCATTTGGTTAAGGTCTCTTCTTCCTTGCCTTTATTAGGCTCTCTTCCTTACCATTTGGTCATGGTCTCATCTTCCTTGCCTTTACTAGGCTCTCTTCTTAACCTTTTGGTCAAGGTCTCTTCCTTCCTGGCCTTTACTAGGCACTCTTCTAGACCATTTGGTCAAGGTCTCTTCTTCCTAGCCTTTACTAGGCTCGCTTCTTGACCTCTTGGTCAATGTTCCTTGTTTCCTTGCTTTTTCTAAGCTCTTTTCTTAACCATTTGGTCAAGGTCTCTTCTTCCTTGCCTTTACTACGCTCTCTTCATGACCATTTGCTCAAGGTCTCTTCATCTATGCCTTTACTAGGCTCTCCTCTTGACCATTTGGTGAAGGTCTCTTCATCCTTTCCTTTACTAGGCTCTCTTCTTGACCAATTGGTCAATGTCACTTCTTCCTTGCCTTTACTAGGCTCTTCTCTTGACCATTTGGTTAAGGTTTCTTCTTCCTTGCCATTACTAGGCTCTCTTCTTGACCATATGGTTAACGTCTCTTCTTCCTTGCCATTACTAGGATCTCTACTTGAACATTTGGTGAGGGTCTCGTCTTCCTAGCCTTTACTAGGCTCTCTTCTTAACCATTTGGTCAAGGTCTCTTCATCCTTGCCTTTACTAGGCTCTCTTCTTGACCATTTGGTCATGGTCTATTCTTCCTTGCCTTTACTAGTCTCTCTTCTTGACCGTTTGGTCAAGGTCGCTTCTTCTTTGCCATTACTAGGCTCTCTTCATGACCATTTGGTCAAGGTTCCTTCCTTTCATGCCTTTACTTGCCTCTCTTCATTACCATTTGGTCAAGGTTCCTTCCATCCTTGGCTTTACTAGGCTCTCTTCTTGACCTTTTGGTCATGGTCTCTTCATCCTTGCCTTTACTAGGCTCGCTTCTTAACCATTTCGTCAAGGTCTCTTCTTCCTTGCCTTTACTAGGCTCTCTTATTGACCATTTGGTCATGATCGCTTTTCCTTGCCTTTACTAGGCTCTCTTCTTGACCATTTGGTCAAGGTCTCTTCTTACATGCCTTTACTAGACTCTCTTCTTGACCGTTTGGTCAAGGTCACTTCTTCCTTGACTTTACTAGGCTCTCTTCTTGTCCTTTTGATCAAGGTCACTTCTGCCTTACCTTTACTTGGATCTCTTCCTGAACATTTGGTCAAGTTTCCTCCCTTCCTTGCCTTTACTAGGCTCTCTTCTTGACCTTTTGGTCATTGTCTCTTCTTCCTTGCCTTTACTAGGCTCTCTTCTTGACCATTTGGTAAAGTTTCCTTCCTTCCATACCTTTACAAGGCTCTCCTCTTGACCATTTGGTCAAGGTTCCTTCCTTCCTTGCCTTTACTAGTCTCCCTACTAGACCTTTTGGTCAAGATCTTTTCTTCCTTACCTGTACTAGGTTCTTTTCTTGACCATTTGGTTAAGGTTCCTTCCTTGCTTGCCTTTACTAGACTCTCATCATGACAATTTGGTCAAGGTCTCTTCTTCCTTACCATTACAAGGCTCCCTTCATAAACATTTGGTCAAGGTCTCATCTTCCTTGCCTTTACTAGGCTCTCTTCTTTACCTTTTCGTTAAGGTCTCTTCCTTCCTTACCTTTACTAGGCTCTCTTCTTGACCTTTAGGTCATGGTCTCTTCTTCCTTGCCTTTACTAGGCTCACTTCTTGACCTCTTCTTCAAGGTTCCTTCATTCCATGCCTTTACTAGGCTCTTTTCTTGACCATTTAATCAAGGTCTCTTCTTCTTTGCCTTTACTACGCTCTCTTCTTGACCATTTGGTGAAGGTCTCTTCTTCCTTGCCTTTACGAGGCTCTTCTCTTGACCATTTGGTCATGGTCTCTTCTTCCTTGCCTTTACTAGGCTCTCTTCTTGACCATTTGGTCATTATCTCTTCTTCCTTGCCTTTATTAGGCTCTCTTCCTGACCATTTGGTCAAGGTTTCTTCTTCCTTGCCGTTACTAGATTCTCTTCTTAAACATTTGGTCAACGTCTCTTCTTCCTTGCCTTTACTAGGCTCTCATCTTGACCATTTGGTTAAGGTCTCTTCTTCCTTGCTTTTACTAGGCTCTCTTCTTGACCCTTTGGTCAAGGTCACTTCTTTCTTGCCTTTACTAGTCTCTCTTCTTGACTGTTTTCAAGGTCCATTCTTCTTTGCCTTTACTAGACTCTCCTCTTGGCCATTTGGTCAAGGTTCCGTCCTTTCTTGCCATTACAAGGCCCTCTTCATGACCATTTGGTCATGGTTCCTTCCTTCCATACCGTAACTAGGATCTCTTCTTAACCATTTAGTCAAGTTCTCTTCTTCCTTGCCTTTACTAGGCTCTCTTCTTGACCATTTGGTCAAGGTCTCTTCTTCCTTGCCTTTACTAGGCTCTCTTCCTGACCATTTCGTCAAGGTCTCTTCTTCCTAGCCTTTACTAGGCTCACTTCTTGAGCATTTGGTCAAGGTCTTTTCTTCCCTGGCCAATACTAGTCTTTCTTCTTTACCTTTTGGTCAAGGTCTCTTCTTCCTTGCCTTTACTAAGCTCTCTTCTTTACCATTTGGTCAAGGTCTTTTCATCCTTGCCATTACTAGTCTCTCTTCTTGACCGTTTGGTCAAGGTCAATTCTTCTATGCCTTTCCTAGGCTCTCCTCTTGACCATTTGGTCAAGGTTCCTTCCTTTCTTGCCTTTACTAGGCCCTCTTCATGACCATTTGGTCAAGGTTCCTTCCTTCCTTACCTTTACTAGGCTCTCTTCTTGACCCTTTGGTCAAGGTTCCATCCTTTCTTGCCTTTACTTGCTCTCTTCATGACCATTTGGTCAAGGTTCCTTCCTTCCTTGCCTCTACTAGACTCTCTTCTTGACCTTTTGGTCAAGGTCTCTTCTTCCTTTCCTTTACTGGGCTCTCTTCATGACCATTTGGTCAAGGTCTCTTCGTCCTTGCCTTTACTAGGCTCTCTTCTTGATCATTTGGTCAAGGTCTTTTCTTCCCTTGCCTTTACTAGGCTCTCTTCTTGATCATTTGGTCAAGGTTCCTTCCTCCCTTGCCTTTAGTAGGCTCTCTTCTTGACATTTTGGTGAAGGTTTCTTCTTCCTTGCCTTTACTAGGCTCTCTTCATGACCAATTGGTCAATGTCTCTTCTTCCTTGCCTTTACTAGGCTCTCCTCATGATCATTTGGTGAAGGTTTCTTCTTCCTAGCCTTTACAAGACTCTCTTCTTGACCATTTGGTCAACGTCTCTTCTTCCTTGCCTTTACTAGGCTCTCTTTTTGACCATTTGGTCTAGGGCTCTTCTTCCTTGCCTTTGCTAGGCTCTCTTCTTAACCATTTGGTCAAGGTCTCTTCCTTCTTGCCTTTACTAGGCTCTCATCTTTACCATTTGGTCAAGGTATTTTCATCCTTGCCTTTACTAGGCTCTCTTCCTGACCATTTGGTCAATTTCTCTTCTTCCTTGCCTTTCCAAGGGTCTCCTCTTGACCATTTGGTCAAGGTCATTTCTTCCCTTGCCTTTACTAGGCTCTCTTCTTAATCATTTGGTCAAGGTTCCTTCCTTCCTTGCCATTACTAGGCTTTCTTCTTGACCTTTTGGTAAAGGTCTCTTCTTCCTTGCCTCTACTATGCTCCCTTCTTGACCATTTGGTCAAGGTTTCTTCCTTCCTTGCCTTCACTAGGCTCTCTTCTTGAACATTTCGTCATGGTCTATTCTTCCATGCCAATACAAGGCTCTCTTCTTTACCATTTGGATAAGGTCTCATCTTCCTTGCCTTTACTAGGCTCTCTTCTCAACCTTTCGGTCACGGTCTCTTCCTTCCTTGCCATTACTAGGCTCTCTTCTTGACCATTTGGTCAAGGTCTCTTCTTCCATGCCAATACTAGTCTCTCTTCTTATCCGTTTGGTCAAGGTCTCTTCTTCTTTGCCTTTACTAGGCTCTCTTCTTAACCATTTGGTCACGGTTCCTACCTTGCTTGCCTTTACTAGGCTCTCTTCTTGACCTTTTGTTCAAGGTCTCTTCTTCCATGCCTTTTCTAGGCTCTCTTCATGACCAATTAGTCAAGTTCACCTCTTCCTTTCCATTACTAGGATCTCTTTTTGTATTTGGTCACGGTCTCTTCTTCCTTGTCATTACTAGGCTCTCTTCTATACCTCTTGGTCAAGGTTCCTTCTTTCCTTGCCTTTACTAGGCTCTTTTCCTAACCATTTGGTCAAGGTCTGTTCTACCTTGCCTTTACTACGCTCTATTCTTGACCATTTGGTCAAAGTCGCTTCTTCCATGCCTTTACTAGGCTCTCTTCTTGAACATTTGGTCAATGTCTCTTCTTCCTAGCCTTTACTAGGCTCTCTTCTTAACCATTTGGTCAAGGTTTCTTCTTCCTTGCCTTTACTAGGCTCTCTTCTTAACCATTTGGTCAACGTCTCTTCTTCCTTGCCTTTACTAGTATCTCTTCTTGAACATTTGGTCAAGGTCTCTTCTTCCTTACCTTTACAAGGCTCTCCTCTTAACCATTTGGTCAATGTCTCTTCTTCCTTGCCTTTACTAGGCTCTCTTCTTGACCATTTGGTCAAGGTCTTTTCTTCCTTTCCTTTACAAGTCTCTCTTCTAGACCGTTTGGACTAGGTCTCTTCTTCTTTGCCTTTACTAGGCTCTCTTCTGTACCATTTGTTCAAGGTCTTTTCTTCCTTGCCTTTACACGTCTCTCATCTTGACCGTTTGGTGAAGGTCTCTTCTTCTTTGCCTTTACTAGGCTCTCTTCCTTACCATTTGGTCAAGGTTCCGTCCTTTCTAGCCTTTACTTGGCTCTCTTCATGACCATTTGGTCAAGGTTCCTTCCTTCCTTACTTTTACAAGGCTCATTTCTTGACCTTTTGGTCAAGGTCTCTACTTCATTGCCTTTACTAGGCTCTCTTCTTGACCAATTGGTCAATGTCTCTTCTTCCTTGCCTTTACTAGGCTCTCGTCTTGATCATTAGGTCAAGATTTCTTCTTCATAGCCGTTAGTAGGCTGTATTCTTGACCATTTGGTCAACGTCTCATCTTCCTTGCCTTTACTAGGCTCTTTTTTGACCGTTTGGTCTAGGGCTCTTCTTCCTTGCCTTTACTAGGCTCTCTTCTTGACCATTTGGAGAAGGTATCTTCTTTCTTGCCTTTACTAGGCTCTCTTCTTTACCATTTGGTCAAGGTCTTTTCATCCTTGCCTTTACTAGTCTCTCTTCTTGACCGTTTGGTCAAGGTCTCTCCATCTTTTCCTTTCCTAGGCTCTCCTCTTGACCATTTGGTGAAGGTTCCTTCCTTTCTTGCCTTTATTAGGCCCTCTTCATGACCATTTGGTCAAGGTTCCTTCCTTCCTTATCTTTACTAGGCTCTCTTCTTGACCTTTTAGACATGGTCTCTTCTTCCTTGCCTTTACTAGGCTATCTTCTTGACCATTTGGTCGAGGTCTCTTCTTCGTTGCCTTTACTAGGCTCTCTTCCTGACCATTTGGTCATGGTCACTTCTTCCTTGCCTTTACTAGGCTCTCTTCTTGACCATTTGGTCAAGGTCTTTTCTTCCCTTGCCTTTACTAGGCTCTCTTCTTGATCATTTCGTCAAGGTTCCTTCCTTCCTTGCCTTTACTAGGCTCTCTTCTTGACCTTTTGGTCAAGGTTTCTTCTTCCTTGCCTTCACTAGGCTCTCTTCATGACCAATTGGTCAATGTCTCTTCTTCCTTGCCTTAACTAGGTTCTCCTCTTTATCATTTGGTCTTGGTTTCTTCTTCCTAGCCTTTACTAGGCTCTCTTCTTGACCATTTGGTAAACATCTCTTCTTCCTTGCCTTTACTAGGCTCTCTATTTAACCATTTGGTCTAGGGCTCTTCTTCCTAGCCTTTACTACGCTTGCTTCTTAACCATTTGGTCAAGGTCTCTTCTTTCTTGCCTTTACTAGGCTCTCATCTTTACCATTTGGTTAAGGTCTTTTCATCCTTACCGTTACTAGTCACTCTTCTTGACCGTTTGGTAAAGGTCTTTTCTTCTTTGCCTTTCCTAGGCTCTCCTCTTAACCATTTGATTAAGGTTCCTTCCTTTCTTTCCTTTACTAGGCCCTTTTCATGACCATTTGGTCAAGGTTCCTTCCTTCCTTACCTTTACTAGGCTCTCTTCTTGAACTTTTGGTCTTGGTCTCTTCTTCCTAGCCTTTACTAGGCTCTCTTCTTTACCATTTAGACAACGTCTCTTCTTCCTTGCCTTTACTAGGCTCTCTTCTTGACCATTTGGTCGAGGTCTCTTCTACCTTGCCTTTACTTGGCTCTCTTCCTGACCATTTGGTCAAGGTCTCTTCTCCTTGCCTTTACTAGGCTCTCTTCTTAACCATTTGTTCAGGGTCTTTTCTTCCCTTGCCTTTACTAGGCTCTCTTCTTGATCATTTGGTCAAGGTTCCTTCCTTCCTTGCCTTTACTATGCTCTCTTCTTAACCTTTTGGTTAAGGTCTCTTCTTCCTTGCCTTTTGTAGGCTCTCTTCTTGACCATTTCGTCAAGGTTCCTTCCTTCCTTGCCTTTACTAAGCTCTCTTCATGACCATTTCGTCAAGGTCTCTTCTTCCTTGCCTTTACTAGGCTCTCTTCTTTACCATTTGGTCAAGGTCACATCTTCCTTGCCTTTACTAGGCTCTCTTCTTGACCTTTTGGTCATGGTCTCTTCCTTCCGTGCCATTACTTGGCTCTCTTCTTGACTATTTGGTGAAGGTCTTTTCTTCCATGCCGTTACTAGTCTCTTTTCTTGACCGTTTGGTCAAGGTCTCTTCTTCTTTGCCTTTACTAGGCTCTCTTTTTAATCATTTGGTCACTGTTCCTACCTTCCTTGACATTACTAGGCTCTCTTCTTGACCTTTTGTTCAAGGTCTCTTCTTCCTTGCCTTTACTCGGCTCTCTTCTTGACCATTTAGTCATGGTCGCTTCTTCCATTCCTTTACTAGGATCTCTTGTTGACCATTTGGTTAAGGTCTCTTCTTCCTTGCCAATACTAGGCTCTCTTCTTTACCACTTGGTCAAGGTTCCTTCTTTCCTTACCTTTACTAGGCTATTTTCTTGACCATTTGGTCAAGGTCTGTTCTACCTTGCCTTTACTACGCTTTCTTCTTGACCATTTCGTCAAAGTCTCTTCTTCCATGCAATTACTAGGCTCCCTTCTTGACCAAATGGTCAAGGTCTCTTCTTCCTTGCCTTTACTAGGCTTCTTCATGACCAATTGGTCAATGTCTCTTCTTCCTTGCCTTTACTAGGCTCTCTTCTTGACCATTTGGTCAATGTCTCTTCTTCCTTGCCTTTACTAGGCTCTCTTCTTAACCCTTTGGTCAACACCTCTTCTTCCTTGCCTTTATTAGGCTCTTTTCTCGACCATTTGGTTAAGGTCTCTTCTTCCTTGCCTTTACTAGGCTCTCTTCTTAACCATTTGGTCATGGTCTCTTCTATCATGCCTTTACTAGGCTCTTTTCTTGACCATTTGGTGAAGGTCTTTTCTTCCTTGCCTTTAGAAGTCTCTCTTCTTGACCGTTTGGACAAGGTCTCTTCTTCATTGCCATTACTAGGCTCTCTTCTTGACCATTTGGTCAAGGTCTTTTCATCCTTGCCTTTACTAGTCTCTCTTCTTGACAGTTTGGTCAAGGTCTCTTCTTCTTTGCGTTTACTAGATTCTCCTCTTGGCCATTTGGTTAAGGTTCCTTACTTTCTTGCCTTTACTACGCCCTCTTCATGACTATTTGGTCACGGTTCCTTCGTTCCTCACCGTTACTAGGCTCTCTTCTTGACCTCTTGGTCAAGGTCTCTTCTTCTTTCCCCTTACTAGGATCTCTTCTAGACCATTTAGACAAGGTCTCTTCTTCCTTGCCTTTACTCGGCTCTCTTCTTGACCATTTGGTCGAGGTCTCTTCATCCTTGCCTTTACTAGGCTCTCTTCCTTACCATTTGGTCAACGTCTCTTCTTCCTTCCCTTTACTAGGCTCTCCTCTTGACCATTTGGTCATGGTGTTTTCTTCCCTTGCCTTTACTAAGCTCCCTTCTTGATCATTTGGTCAAGGTTCCCTCCTTCCTTGCCTTTACTAGGCTCTCTTCTTGACCAATTCGCTCAAGGTCTCTTCTTCCTTGCCTTTACTAGGCTCTCTTCTTGATCATTTGGACAAGGTCTCATCTACATTGCCTTTACTAGGCTCTCTTCTAGACCATTTGGTCAAGGTCTCTTCCTTCCTAACCTTTACTACGCACTCTTCTTGACCATTTGGTCAAGGTCTCTTCCTTCTTGCCTTTACTAGGCTCTCTTCTTTACCATTTGGTAAAGGTCTTTTCATCCTTGCCTTTACTAGTCTCTCTTCTTGATCGTTTGGTCAAGGTCTCTTCTTCTTTGCCTTTCCTAGGCTCTCCTCTTGACCATTTGGTCAAGGTTCCTTCCTTTCTTGCCTTTACTAGGCCCTCTTCATGACCAATTATTCAAGGTTCCTTCCTTCCTTACCTTTACTAGGCTCTCTTCTTGACCTTTTGGTCAAGGTCTCTTCTTCCATGCCTTCACTAGGCTTTCTTCTTGATAATTTAGACAAGGTCGCTTCTTCCTTGCCTTTACTAGGCTCTCTTCTTCACCATTTGGTCGAGGTGTCCTCTTCCTTGCCTTTACTAGGCTCTTTTCCTGACCATTTGGTCAAGGTCTCTTCTTCCTTACATTTACTAGGCTCTCTTCTTGACCATTTGGTTAAGGTCATTTCTTCCCTTGCCTTTACTTGGCTCTCTTCTTGATCATTTGGTCAAGGTTCCTTCCTTCCTTGCCTTTACTAGGCTCTCTTCCTGTCCTTTTGGTTAAGGTCACTTCTTCCTTGCCTTTACTAGGCTCTCTTCTTGACCATTTGGTCAAGTTTCCTTCCTTCCTTGCCTTCTCTAGGCTCTCTTTTTGAACATTTCGTCATGGTCTCTTCTTCCTTACCTTTACTAGGCTCTCTTCTTTACCATTTTGTCAAGGTCTCATCTTCCTTGCCTTTACTAGGCTCTCTTCTCGACCTTTTGGTCACGGTCTCTTCCTTCCTTGCCATTACTAGGCTCTCTTCTTCCATGCCATTACTAGTCTCTCTTCTTAACCGTTTGGTCAAGGTCCCTTCTTCTTTGCCTTTACTAGGCTTTCTTCTTAACCATTTGGTCACGGTTCCTACCTTCCTTGCCTTTACTAGGATCTCTTCTTGACCTTTTGTTCAAGGTTTCTTCTTCCATGCCTTTTCTAGGCTCTAATCATGACCAATTAGTCAAGGTCTCTTCTTCCTTTCCTTTACTTGGATCTCTTTTTGAGCATTTCGTCAAGGTCTCTTCTTCCTTGTCATTACTAGGCTCTCTTCTTTACCTCTTGGTCAAGGTTCCTTCTTTCCTTGCCTTTACTAGGCTCTTTTCTTGACCATTTGGTTAAGGTTTGTTCTACCTTGCCTTTACTATGCTCTCTTCTTGACCATTTGGTCAAAGTCTCTTCTTCCATGCCATTACTAGGCTCTCTTCTTGACCAATTGGTCAAGGTCTCTTCTTCCTTGCCTTTACTAGGCTCTCTTCTTGACCAATTGGTCAATGTCTCTTCTTCCTTGCCTTTACTAGGCTCTCTTCTTGACCAATTGGTCAAGGATTCTTCTTCCTTGCCTTTACTAGGATCTCTTCTTAACCATTTGGTCAACGTCTTTTCTTCCTTGCCTTTACTAGGCTCTCTTCTTGATCATTTGGTAAAGGTCTCTTCTTCCATGCCTTTACTAGGCTCTCTTCTTAACCATTTGGTCAAGGTCTCTTCTTCCTTGCCTTTACTAGGCTCTCTACTTGACCATTTGGTCAAGGCCTTTTCTTCCTTGCCTTTACAAGTCTCTCTTCTTGACCGTTTGGAATAAGTCTCTTCTTCTTTGCCTTTACTAGGCTCTCTTCTTTACCATTTGGTCAAGGTCTTTTCTTCCATGCCATTACTAGGCTCTCTTCATGACCATTTGGTCAAGGTCTCTTCTTCCATTCCATTACTAGTCTCTCTTCTTGACCGTTTGGTCAAGGTCTCTTCTTCTTTGCCTTTACTCGGCTCTCTTCCTGACAATTTGGTCAAGGTTCCTTCCTTTCTAGCCTTAACTTGGCTCTCTTCATGACCATTTTGTCTAGGTTCCTTCCTTCCTAGCTTTTACTAGGCTCATTTCTTTACCTTTTGGTCAATGTCTCTACTTCCTTGCCATTACTAGGCTCTCTTCTTGACCAATTGGTCAATGTCTCTTCTTCCTTGCCTTTACTTGGCTCTCCTCTTGATCATTTGGTTAAGGTTTCTTCTTCCTAGCCTTTACTAGGCTCTCTTCTTTATTATTTGGTCAACGTCTCTTCTTCCTTGCCTTTACTAGGCTCTCTTTTTGACCATTTGGTTTAGGGCTCTTTTTCCATGCCTTTACTAGGCTCTCTTCTTGACCATTTGGTCAAGGTCTCTTCTTTCTTGCCTTTACTAGGCTCTCTTCTTTACCATTTGTTCAAGGCTTTTTCATCCTTACCTTTACTAGTCTCTCTTCTTGACCGTTTGGTCAGGATCTCTTCTTCTTTGCCTTTCCTAGGCTCTCCTCTTAACCATTTGGTCAAGGTTCCTTCCTTTCTTGCCTTTACTAGGCCCTCTTCATGACCATTTGGTCAAGGTTCCTTCCTTCCTTACCTTTACTAGGCTCTCTACTTGACCTTTTGATCAAGGTCTCTTCTTTCTTGCCTTTACTAGGCACTCTTCTTGACCATTTAGACATGGTCTCTTCTTCCTTGCCTTTACTAGGCTATCTTCTTGACCATTTGGTCGAGGTCTCTTCATCCTTGCCTTTACTAGGCTCCCTTCCTGACCATTTGGTCAAGGTCACTTCTTCCTTGCCTTTACTAGGATCTCTTCTTGACTATTTGGTGAAGGTCTTTTCTTCCCTTGCCTTTACATGGCTCTCTTCTTAATCATTTCGTCTAGGTTCCTTCCTTCCTTGCCTTTACTAGGCTCTCTTCTTAACCTTTTTGGTCAAGGTTTCTTCTTCCTTGCCTTTACTAGGCTCTCTTCTTAGCCAATTGGTCAATGTCTCTTCTTCCTTGCCTTTACTAGGCTCTCCTCTTGATCATTTGGTCTAGGTTTCTTCTTCCTAGACTTTACTAGGCTCTCTTCTTGACCATTTGGTCAACGTCGCTTCTTCCTTGCCTTTACTAGGCTCTCTTCTTGACCATTTGGTCAAGGTCTTTTCAACCTTGCCGTTACTAGTCACTCTTCTTGACCGTTTTGTCAAGGACTCTTCTTCTTTGCCTTTCCTAGGCTCTCCTCTTGACCATTTGATTAAGGTTCCTTCCTTTCTTGCCTTTACTAGGCCCTCTTCATGACCATTTGGTCAAGGTTCCTTCCTTCCTTACCTTTACTAGGCTCTCTTCTTGACCTTTTGGTCAAGGCCTCTTCTTCCTTGCATTTACTAGGCTCACTTCTTGACCATTTAGACAACGTCACTTCTTAGTTGCCTTTACTAGGCTCTCTTCTTGACCATTTGGTCGAGGTCTCTTCTACCTTGCCTTTACAAGGCTCTCATCCTGACCATTTGGTCAAGGTCTCTTCTTCCTTGCCTTTACTAGGCTCTCTTCTTGACCATTTGGTCATGGTCATTTCTTCCCTTGCCTTTACTAGGCACTCTTCTTGATCATTTGGTCAAGGTTCCTTCCTTCCTTGCCTTTACTAGGCTCTCTTCTTGACCTTTTGGTTATGGTCTCTTCTTCCTTGCCTTTACTAGGCTCTCTTCTTGACCATTTAGTCAAGGTTCCTTCCTTCCTTCCCTTTACTAGGCTCTCCTCTTGACCATTTCGTCAAGGTCTCTTCTTCCTTGCCTTTACTAGGCTCTCTTCTTTACCATTTGGTCAAGGTCACATCTTCCTTGCCTTTACTAGGCTCTTTTCTCGACCTTTTGGTCACGGTCTCTTCCTTCCTTGCCTTTACTTGGCTCTCTTCTTAATTATTTGGTCAAGGTCTTTTCTTCCATGCCGTTACTAGTCGCTCTTCATGACCGTTTGGTCAAGTTCTCTTCTTCATTGCCTTTACTACGCTCTCTTCTTTACCATTTGGTCACGGTTCCTAACTTCCTTGCCTTTACTAGGCTCTCTTCTCGACCTTTTGTTCAAGGTCTCTTCTTCCTAGCCGTTACTAGGCTCTCTTCTTGACCATTTAGTCAAGGTCTCTTCTTCCAATCCTTTACTAGGATCTCTTCTTGACCATTTGGTCAAGGTCTCTTCTTCCTTGCCATTACTAGGCTCTCTTCTTTACCTCTTAGTCAAGGTTCCTTCTTTCCTTACCTTTACTAGGCTCTTTTCTTGGCCATTTGGTAAAGGTCTGTTCTACCATGCCTTTACTACGCTCTCTTCTTGACCATTTGGTCAAAGTCTCTTCTTCCATGCCATTACTAGGCTCTCTTCTTGACCAAATGGACAAGGTCTCTTCTTCCTTGCCTTTACTAGGCTCTCTTCTTGACCAATTGGTCAATGCCACTTCTTCCTTGCCATTACTAGGCTCTCTTCTTAACCATTTGGTCAAGGTTTCTTCTTCCTAGCCTTTACTAGGCTCTCTTCTTAACCCTTTGGTCAACACCTCTTCTTCCTTGCCTTTATTAGGCTCTCCTCTCGACCATTTGGTCAAGGTCTCTTCTTCCTTGCCTTTACTAGGCTCTCTTCTTAACCATTTGGTCATGGTCTCTTCTTCCTTGCCGTTACAAGTCTCTCTTCTTGACCGTTTGGACAAGGTCGCTTCTTCTTTGCCTTTACTAGGCTCTCTTATTGACCATTTGGTCAAGGTCTTTTCTTCCTTGCCTTTACTAGTCTCTCTTCTTCACCGTTAGGTCCTGGTCTCTTCTTCCTTGCCTCTACTAGATTCTCTTCTTCACCATTTGGTCTACGTCTCTTCTTCCTTGCCTTTACTAGGCTCTCTTCTTGACCATTTGGTCAAGGTCTTTTCTTCCTTGCCTTTACTAGGCTCTCTTCTTGACCATTTGGTCAAGGTCTCATCTTTATTGCCTTTACTAGGCTCTCCTCTTGACCATTTGGTCATGGTCTTTTCTTCCTTGCCTTTACTAGTCTTTTTTCTTGACCGTTTGGTTAAGGTCTCTCCTTCTTTGCCTTTACTAGACTCTCCTCTTGGCCATTTGGTCAAGGTTCCTTCCTTTCTTGCCTTTACTAGGCCCTCTTCATGACCATTTGGTCAAGGTTCCTTCCTTCCTTACCGTTACTAGGCTCTCTTCTTGACCTCTTGGTCAAGGTCTCTTCTTCATTGCCTTTACTAGGCTCTCTTCTAGACCATTTAGACAAGGTCTCTTCTTCCTTTCCTTTACTTGGCTCTCTTCTTGACCATTTGGTCAAGGTCTCTTCTTCCTTGCCTTTTCTAGGCTCTCTTCCTGACCATTTGGTCAACGTCTCTTCTTCCTTGCCTTTACTAGGCACTCCTCTTGACCATTTGGTCATTATCTTTTCTTCCCATGCCTTTACTAGGCTCTCTTCTTGATCATTTGGTCAAGGTTCCTTCCTTCCAAGCCTTTACTAGGCTCTCTACTTGACCTTTTGGTCGAGGTCTCTTCTTCCTTGCCTTTAGTAGGCTCTCTTCTTGACCATTTGGTTAAGGTTCCATCCTTCCTTGCCTTTACAAAGCTCTC
Organism: Posidonia australis; assembly: GCA_024699735.1. Lineage (NCBI taxonomy): Eukaryota > Viridiplantae > Streptophyta > Magnoliopsida > Alismatales > Posidoniaceae > Posidonia > Posidonia australis. Next base: position 5,999 of record JAMKQA010002080.1, on the reverse strand, counting down.
TTCTTGACCATTTCGTCAAGGTCTCTTCTTCCTTGCCATTACTACGCTCTCATCCTGACCATTTGGTCAAGGTCTCTTCCTTCCTTGCCTTTACTACGCTGTCTTCTTGACCATTTGGTCATGGTCTTTTCTTCCTTGCCTTTACTAGTCTCTTTTCTTGACCATTTGGTCATGGTCTCTTCTCTGCCTTTACTAGGCTCTCTTCTTGACCATTTAGTTAAGGTTCCTACCTTCCTTGCCATTACTAGGCTCTCATCTTAACCTTTTGTTCAAGGTCTCTTCTTCCTTGCCTTTACTAGGCTCTCTTCTTGACCATTTAGTTAAGGTCTCTTCTTCCTTGCCTTTACTAGGCTATCTTCTTGTCCATTTGGTCAGGGTCTCTTCTTCCTTGCCATTACTAGGCTCTCTTCTTTACCTCTTGGTGAAGGTTCCTTCTTTCCTTGCCTTTACTAGGATCTTCTCTTGACCATTTGGTTAAGGTTTCTTCTTCCTTGCCTTTACTACGCTCTAGTCTCGACTATTTGGTCAAGGTCTCTTCTTTCATGCCATTACTAGGCTCTCCTCTTGACCAATTGTTCAAGGTCTCTTCTTCCTTGTCTTTACTAGGCTCTCTTCTTGACCAATTGGTGAATGTCCCTTCTTCCATGCCTTTACTAGGCTCTCTTCTTCACCATTTGGTGAACGTTTCTTCTTCCTTGCCTTTACTAGGCTTTCTTCTTAACCATTTGGTCAACGTCTCTTTTTCCTTGCCTTTACTAGGCTCTCTTCTAAACCATTTGGTCAAGGTCTTTTCTTCCTTGCCTTTACAAGGCTCTCTTCTTGACTATTTGGTCATGGTCATTCTTCCTTGCCTTTACTAGTCTCTCTTCTTGACCGTTTGGACAAGGTCTGTTCTTCTTTTCCTTTACAAGGCTCTCTTCTTGACCATTTGGTCAAGGTTCCATCCTTTCTTGCCTTTACTTGGCTTTCTTCATGACCATTTGGTCAAGGTTCCTTCCTTTCTTGCCTCTACTAGGCTCTTTTCTTGACCTTTTGGTCAAGGTCTCTTCTTCCTTGCCTTTACTGGGCTCTCTTCATGACCATTTCGTCATGGTCTCTTCTTCCTTGCCTTTACTAGGCTCTCTTCTTGACCATTTGGTCAAGGTCTCTTCTTCTTTGCCTTTACTAGGCTCTCTTCTTGACCATTTGGTAAAGGTTTCTTCTTCCTTGCCTTTACTAAGCTCTCTTCTTGACCATTTGGTCAACGTTTCTTGTCCTTGCCTTTATTAGGCTCTCTTCTTGACCATTTGGTCAACATCTCTTCTTCATTGCCTTTACTTGACTCTCTTCTTGACCATTTAGTCAAGGTCTCTTCTTCCTTGCCTTTACTAGGCTCTCTTCTTGACCATTTGGTCAAGGTCTCTTCTTCCTTGCCTTTACTTGGCTCTCTTCTTGAACTTTGGGTCAAGGTCTCATCTTCCTTGCCTTTACTAGGCTCTCTTCTTGACCTTTTGGTAAAGGTCTCTTCCTTCCTTGCCTTTACTAGGCTCTCTTCTTGACCTTTTGGTCAAGGTCTCTTCATCCTTGCCTTTACTAGGCTCTCTTCTTGACCTCTTGGTTAAGGTTTCTTCTTTCCTTTCCTTTACTTGGCTCTTTTCTTGACCATTTGGTAAAGGTCTCTTCTTCCTTGCCATTACTAGGCTCTCTTCTAGACCATTCGGTCAAGGTCTCTTCTTGCTAGCCTTTACTTGGCTCTCTTCGTGACCATTTCGTCAAGGTCATTTCCTCTTTACCGTTACTAGTCTCTCTTCTTGACCGTTTGGTAAAGGTCACTTCTTCTTTGCCTTTACTAGGCTCTCTTCTTGACCATTTGGTCAAGGTTCCTTCCATTCTTGCCTTTACTTGGCTTTCTTCATGACCATTTGGTCAAGGTTCCTTCCTTCCTTGCCTTCACTAGGCTCTCTTCTTGACCTTTTGGTCAAGGTCTCTTCTTCCTTGCCTTTACTAGGCTCTCTTCTTGTCCATTTAGTCAAGGTCTATTCTTCCTTGCCTTTACTAGGCTCTCATCTTGACCATTTGGTCTAGGTCTCTTCTTCCTTGCCTTTACTAGGCTCTCTTCTTGTCCATTTGGTCAAGGTCTCTTCTTCCTTGCCATTACTAGGCTCTCTTCTTGACCATTTGGTCAAGGTGTCTTCTTCCTTGACTTTACTAGGCTCTCTTCTTGATCTTTTGATTAAGGTCTCTTCTTCCTAGCCTTTAGTAGGATCTCTTCTTGAACAATTGGTCAAGTTTCCTTCCTTCCTTTCCATTACTAGGCTCTCTTTTTGACCTTTTGGTCATGGTCACTTCTTCCTTGCCTTTACTAGGCTCTCTTCTTGACCATTTTGTCAAGTTTCCTTCCTTCCTTGCCTTTACAAGGCTCTCTTCTTAACCATTTCGTTAAGGTTCCTTCCTTCCTTGCCTTTACTTGGCTCTCTTCTTGACCATTTGTTCAAGGTCTCTTCTTCCTAGCGTTTACTAGGCTCTCTTATTTACCATTTGGTCTTGGTACCTTCCTTCCTTGCCTTTACTAGCCTCTCTTCTTGACCGTTGGGTCAAGGTCTCTTCTTCCTTGCCTTTACTAGGCTCTCTTCTTGACCATTTGGTCAAGGTTCCTTCCTTCCTTGCCTTTACTAGGCTCTCTACTTGAACATTTGGTGAAGGTCTCTTCTTCCTTGCCTTTACTAGGCTCTCTTCTTTACCAGTTGGTCAAGGTCTCATCTTCCTTGCCTTTACTAGAATCTCTTCTTGACCTTTTTGTTATGGACTCTTCCTTCCAGGCCTTTACTTGGCTCTCTTCTTGCCCTTTTGGTCAAGGTCTCTTCTTCCTAGCCTTTACTACGCTCTCTTCTTGACCTCTAGGTCAAGGTTTCTTCTTTCCTTGTCTTTACTAGGCTCTTTTCTTGACCATTTGGTCAAGGTCTCTTCTTCCTTGCCTTTACTACGCTCTCTTCTTGACCATTTGGTCATGGTCTCTTCTTCCATGCCTTTACTAGGCTATCTTCTTGACCATTTGGTCATGGTTTCTTCTTCCTTGCCTTTATTAGGCTCTCTTCTTGACCAAGTGGTCAATGTCTCTTCTTCCTTGCCGTTACAAGTCTCTCTTCCTGACCATTTAGTCAAGGTTTCGTCTTCCATGCCTTTACTAGGCTCTCTACTTGACCATTTGTTCAAGTCTCTTCTTCCTAGCCTTTACTAGGCTCTCTTATTGATCAATTGGTCAATGTCTCTTCTTCCTTGCCTTTACTAGGCTCTCCTCTTGATCATTTGGTCAAGGTTTCTTCTTCCTAGCCTTTACTAGGCTCTCTTCTTGACCATTTGGTCAACGTCACTTCTTCCTAGCCTTTACTTGGATCTCTTCTTGACCATTTGATCTAGTTCTCTTCTTCCTTGCCTTTACTAGGCTCTCTTCTTGACCATTTGGTCAAGGTCTCTTCTTTCTTGCCTTTACTAGGCTCTCTTCTTGACCATTTCGTCAAGGTCTTTTCTTCCTTGCCTTTACTAGTCTCTCTTCTTCACCGTTTGGTCATGGTCTCTTCTTCTTTGCCTTTACTAGGCTCTCCTCTTGACCATTAGGTCACAGTTCCTTCCTTTCTTGCCTTTACTCGGCCCTCTTCATGACCATTTAGTCAGGGTTCCTTCCTTCCTTTCCTTTACTAGGCTCGCTTCTTAACCTTTTGGTCTAGGTCTCCTCTTCCTAGCCTTTACTAGGCTCTCTTCTTGACCATTTTGATAAGGTCTCTTCGTCCATGCCTTTACTAGGCTCTCTTCTTGACCATTTGGTCAAGGTCTCTTCTTCCATGCCTTTACTAGGCTCTCTTCCTGACCATTTGGTCAAGGTCTCTTCTTCCTTGCCTTTACTAGGCTCTCTTCTTGATCATTTGGTCAAGGTTCCTTCCTTCCTTGCCGTTACTAGGCTCTCTTCTTGGCCTTTTGGTCCTGGTCTCTTCTTCCTTGCCTTTACTAGGCTCACTTCTTGACCATTTGGTCTAGGTTCCATCCTTCCTTGCCTTTACTAGGCTCTCATCTTGACCATTTCGTCAAGGTCCCTTCTTCCTTGCCTTTACTAGGCTCTCTTGTTGCTCATTAGGTCAAGGTCTCATCTTCCTTGCCTTTACTAGGCTCTCTTCTTTACCTTTTTGTCACGGTCTCTTCCTTCCTTGCCTTTACTAGGCTCTCTTCCTAACCATTTGGTTAAGGTCTCTTCCTTCCTTGCCGTTACTAGGCTCTCTTCTTGACCATTTCTTCATGGTTTTTCTTCCTTGCCTTTACTAGTCTCTCTTCTTGACCGTTTGGTCGAGGTCTCTTCTTCTTTGCCATTACTAGGCTATCATCTTGACCATTTGGTCATGGTCTATTCTTCCCATGCCTTTACTAGGCTCTCTTCTTGATTATTTGGTTAAGGTTCCTTCATTCCTTACCTTTAGAAGTCTCTCTTCTTGTCCATTTGGACAAGGTTCCTTCCTTCCTTGCATTGGCTAGGCTCTCATCTTGACCATTTGGTAAAGGTCACTTCTTCCTTGCCTTTACTAGGCTCTCTTCTTTACCATTTGGTCAAGGTCTCATCTTCCTTGCCTTTACTAGGCTCTCTTCTTGACCTTTTGGTTAAGGTCACTTCCTTCCTGGCCTTTACTTGGCTCTCTTCTTTACCTTTTGGTCAAGGTCTCTTCTTCCTTTCCTTTAATAGGCTCTCTTCTAGACCTCGTGGTCATGGTTCCTTCTTTCCTTGCCTTTAATAGGCTCTTTTCTTGACCATTTGGTCAAGGTCTCTTCTTCCTAGCCTTTACTACGCTCTCTTCTTGACCATTTGGTAAAGGTCTCTTCTTCCATGCCTTTACTAGGCTCTCTTCTTGACCATTTGGTCGAGGTCTCTTCTTCCATGCCTATACTAGGCTCACTTCTTGACCTCTTCTTCAAGGTTCCTTCTTTCCTTGCCTTTACTAGGCTCTTTTCTTGTTCATTTCGTCATGGTCACTTCTTCCATGCCTTTACTACGCTCTCTCCTTTACCATTTCGTCAAGGTCTTTTCATCCTTGCCATTACTAGTCTCTCTTCTTGACCGTTTGGTCAAGGTCTTTTCTTCCCTTGCCCTTACTAGGCTCTCTTCTTGATCATTTGGTCAAGGTTCCTTCCTTCCTTGCCTTTACTAGGCTCTCTTCTTGACCTTTTAGTCCAGGTTTCTTCTTGCTTGCCTTTACTAGGCTCTCTTCTTGACCAATTGGTTAATGTCTCTTCTTCCTTGCCATTACTAGGATCTCCTCTTGATCATTTGGTCAAGGTTTCTTCTTCCTAGCCTTTACTAGGCTCTCTTCTTGACCATTTGGTCAACGTCTGTTCTTCCTTGCCTTTACTAGGCTCTCTTTTTGACCATTTGGTCTAGGGCTCTTCTTCCTTGCCTTTACTAGGCTCTCTTCTTTATCATATGGTCAAGGTCTCTTCCTTCTTGCCTTTACTAGGCTCTCTTCTTTACCATTTGGTCAAGGTCTTTTCATCCTTGCCTTTACTAGTCTCTTTTCTTGACCATTTGGTCAAGGTCTCTTCATCTTTGCCTTTCCTAGGCTCTCCTCTTAACCATTTGGTCGAGGTTCCATCCATTCTTGCCTTTACTAGGCCCTCTTCATGACCATTTGGTCAAGGTTCCTTCCTTCCTTTCCATTACTAGGTTCTCTTCTTGACCTATTGGTCAAGGTCTCTTCTTCTTTGCCTTTACTAGGCTCTCTTCTTGACCATTTAGACAAGGTCTCTTCTTCCTTGCCTTTACTAGGCTCTCTTCTTGACCATTTGGTCGAGGTCTCCTCTTCCTTGCCTTTACTAGGCTCTCTTCCTGACCATTTGGTCAAGGTCTCTTCTTCCTTGCCTTTACTAGGCTCTCTTCTTGACCATTTGGTGAAGGTCATTTCTTCCCTTGCCTTTATTAGGCTCTCTTCTTGATCATTTGGTTAAGGTTCCTTCCTTCCTTGCCTTTACTAGGCTCTCTTCTT